>JADRCC010549919.1:0-11839 GCA_019843855.1 Hylomyscus alleni
ACCTTATCTCAGAAATCTAAAAATAAGAAATGTAAAAATAAATAAAATAATTTTAAAATGAAAATAAGTTAGCAGTTTATTTTTGTTCAAAGGAAGTCTCCCCACCCCCACCCCCAGCCTAGTTTGTGTATTTGGAATAGAATTAAAATAATTAGCTTACTGGATTGATAAGCTATGTGTGTATGTGTTTAAATAGAACTGGACTGAAAACTTTGGAGCCCTAGAGTTCTATGTGTTTAATAGCTGGCTTATTTTGTTCTGGTGTGGAGAATTAGAGCAAATGGTTTCTTTGCTTCCTTTCTTTTTTTAAATGACTTTAAAAAAAAATTTGTTTTCAGTTGTGAAGTTATCCGGGATTGGAAAACAGGAGAGTCCCTCTGTTATGCCTTTATTGAATTTGAAAAGGTATGTCATAATGTAAATCTACCAGATCTGGTTTTTCTTACTTACTTTTTGCCTTGGCTAATTTCATACTAGTTATCATCCTGCTTCCATGTGTCTGGGATTATGGGTGTGCAACCCCGTACCAGCCTGCCTATCTCCAAGGAGTCTGAAAGATGAAAAGTTGTAGTGCTTTCTTCAGCTTCTAGGGCTGTGCTTTTTTCTTCAGGCATCCAAGAACATTAACTATTTTAACTTTACATTAGAAATAAATTCAACAGCTACTGATGCTAATGCTTGTTTACTGTAAGTTCAGCTACAAGCTTCCTGAACAGAATTGTTTTAGAAAATGTCCTTCACATACTGTTAGTTGTACAGCTGAGTACCAGAGAGAGAAATGATGGAACGTTAAGGTGTAGGCTCAAGCTGGGCAGTGGTGGTGCACGCCTTTAATCCCAGCACTTGGGAGGCAGAGACGGGGATCTGTAGAGATCAGTCTAGTCTACAGAGTGATTTCCAGGACAGCCAGGGCTACACAGAGAAACCCTGTCTGGAAAAAACAAACAAGAAAAAAAGATGTAGGCTCAATTACTGGCCAGCTGCTGGCAGTGCTCATTTATTTAACTCCTCCTCCCAAGGCTTTCCCTCCTTACTGCGCAGTGAGAGGACTGCATCAGGTAGCTGCTGCTCCATCTGCCTTAGTGATGATAGCTTGTTTGGCCAAGTGCTTACGTCAAGTCAGACATTACCTCATTTTTCTGTGTGTAGTATGTACAACTCTTAGTCCTCCATTATGCACTGAGCCCCTGAAGGTCAATGGTAGACTTTGACCTTAATTAGCAGAGTTTCCCACAGTGTACAGACATGCATTTAGGGCAACACTCATACATAGAAAAAAATAAAATCTCAAAATCCAAGTTTAATAATATTGCTATTAATATGTGGGAGGTACACATGTATGACAGCCCACATTTGGAAGTCAGAGGACAATTTTTGAGAGTTGATTCTTCTATCTTATTCTAAAGCAAGATTTCTGGTGTTTCTGTTATTGCTGTGCTGCAGAGCTAGCTGACCCTGGGCTTCCAAGAGTCTCCTGTTTCTACCTCCCATCTTATTGCTGTGGGAGTGCTGCGACTGGATCAGCCAGTATATCTGCCTTTCTCTGTTGGTTTGAGGGATAAAACCCTGGTTGTTAGATGTGTGTGGCAAGCACAGCAACCTGCTGAATCATTTCACAGGCCCAAATGTACTCCTGAAACGAAGTGCCCATGTAAGATTTCCTGCTCCCTCACTCTGCCTTTGTGCCATCAAGTTTATTAGACAATTACTTACCTACTTTCCTTATGAGTATCCTGCCTTTTATTGATTTTTAGACTCTTTATATGTTACAAACGTAAGCTCTTTTTAAAAATAAGACATCATATGTATCTATTTTCTGTTCTGTGGATTACCCATTTGATAAACACAAAAGTAATAATTTTAACTTAGTTTCATTTGTCAACATTTCCTCAAGATAACCTCTAAAATAATCTGCTTACTCTAAAGACATGAGAATATTCTCTATATTCTTTTTTAAGCTTTATTTATTTTAGTTTTATCTGTATGAGTGTTTTGTACACATATATGCATGTGTACCATGTATGGTGCCCTTATAGACCATAAGAGAGCTCTGCACTCACTAAAATTGGAGTTCAGGATGGTTATGGGCTAATGGGTGCTAGAAACCAAACATGGGTCTAGAAAGCCAAAAAAAGCAAAATGCAAGAACCTACTAGGCCACCTGTCTCTGCAGCTCCTCTGTACTATTTTCATGAACCATTTTATTAGATTGTTTCCATTGGGGTCTGTGCTTTGTCTGTGCCCGATGTGGACTGCATTGCATTTGATTTGTCTGACATTGGATATTTATGTGACCCAGCCTTACTGAAAATAAAGGTCTTCCTGTTCCCAGAGCTCTGTGGGGCCATCTTTGTTATAAATCAGGCATTCATATGTGCTTAAAGTCTAGTTCTAAGTGCTGGTACCATGCTCATGTTAGACATCTTAGAGTGTGAGTCCTCTAACTTTTTTCATTTTTGTTTTGTTTTGTTGTTTTGAGATAGTGAAGATTATAAATGGATGGAGCCTCAAAAGGTTATTACCAGGGTTAATTGAGATAGTAGATGTAATACATTTAATATCTAGTTTATAAGAAGTATTTGAGAGCCAGGCAGTGGTGGTGCACGCCTTTAATCCCAGCAGTTGGGAGGCAGAGACAGGCGGATTTCTGAATTCAAGGCCAGCCTGGTCTACAGAGTGAGTGAGTTCCAAGACAGCCAGGGCTATACAGAGAAACCCTGTGTTGAATCCCCAACCCACCCACCCAAAAAAAACAAAAAACAAAAAAGAAGTATTTGAATATTAGTTTTAGTAGTAACAGCCTTTTTGTATGCATAGTATTTGATCTAACTGCAGAAATCTCTCCTGAAAACATTCCTGCTTGAGTTTTTGTAATCGCTAATAGGAAGAAGACTGTGAGAAAGCATTCTTCAAAATGGATAATGTGCTTATAGATGACAGGAGGATACATGTGGATTTTAGCCAGTCTGTGGCGAAGGTTAAATGGAAAGGAAAAGGTATGTTGGTTTATCTCCTTATACCTATGTTCTGCTTTTGTGGGGTGTGTGCGCATGTGTGAGCATGCATGTGCTTTAATTATGTGCTGTTAATTAATAAAAATGTTAATAGAATTCAGTTCATTTAGGATTTTATAAAGCTGCTATTTAGAATGTATGTGTATGTATTGGGTGAAAATACCTTTATCTTTAATATTTGCTTATATTGTAAGTTACTTAAATTACCTATTGAAGTCATGTACTAGTGAAATCATTATGACTATTTGGTGATTTGATTCTTTTAGATACAAACTTTTAAAAAGTTTATTGTTTTTGCTGTAATATGAAATTCTCTTCCACTCCTCTTGTATTCCATCTCTTCCCAGAAGTAAGCAGTTGCCTGTTCTTTGTACAGCCATTGTTTGTATGCGTGCATATTTTTTAGAAAAGGAGACTTCACAGAATGCAGATTGTATACTCTGTTTTGAAGTCCCCATTGATAACGTGTCTTCAGAGATCATTTCATATGCGTATTGTGCTAGTATATGGGCTCTTCTCAGTGGATGCTTAGTTTTCCATTGAGTATATCATCATTTATTGCCTGAGCTCTCCGTGGGCTAACCCTGTATGTGTGACATTTCTTGCAGTTGCTATATACCTTCATGTAAGTCCTTGATAGAGACATGTTAAACTTAAGTTTGGATCTGTTATATGCTAGAACATGAGTTTGTTTGTTTGTTTGTTTGTTTGTTTGTTTATTTCGAGACAGGCTTTCTCTGTGTAGCCCTGGCTGTCCTGGAACTCACTCTGTAGACGAGGCTGGCCTCGAACTCCAAAATCTGCCTGCCTGTGCCTCCCAAGTGCTGGAATTAAAGGCGTGAGCCATCACTGCCTGACTGAGTTTATTTTTTTAATTATTTTATTGTTATTTTTTTTAATTTAAACTTTGAGACAGTTTTCTTTTTTTTAATAAAAAATTGCATTTACTTAGAAACATTCAGAATGTCAACAGAACAGTGGCTTTTTTTTTTTTTTGACAATTACAGAGTGGTATACAGTTAACAGAATCCTCATCTTCCTCCTCATCTTGCTCTTCCTTCTTTGTATAAGCTGCATCAGAGACAACTGAAGATGAAAAAAAAAAAACCCAAAAAGAAAATCAAAAATAAAACCAACCCAAAAACCAAACTACTGTCCCCATATATAACTAATATTTGGTGTGCACCAAGAAGAACCTGCTTTAAATTTCCATGCCAATTTATAACCCTCAGACTGTACCAGGCAAGGTTAGTGACTATTGAAAATAGCACCAGGACAGGTCTATCTAAAGATACATTTGGTAGTATGTTAACTGTACAGTTTTGTTTTTTTTGTTTGTTTGTTTTTTTTCGAGACGGTTTCTCTGTGTAGTCCTGGCTGGCCTCGAACTCAGAAATCCACCTGCCTCTGCCTCCCAAGTCCTGGGATTAAAGGCATGTGCCACCACTGCCTGGCTAGCTATACAGTTTAAAACAAATCTTACACAGTCTTATATTTCTTTTTTTTTTCTTTAAAAGGAGTGAGTTGTGTACAGGGTGGTTAAATGCTTTATAGACAAGAAAAAGAAAAACTACTAGAACCAACTTATTCATCAGCATCATCTTTATCTTTCTCTTCCTCATCCTCTTCATCCTCATCCTCCTCTTCCTTCTTTTTCTTGCTCTTCTCAGCCTTGACCACCCCCTTTTCACTGTATCAGGTTTTCCTTTAGCTCTGTAGACAGCAGTATCCTTCTCGTACTTCTCCTTAAGCTCATAGGGCTGCTTGTCATCTGCTGCAGTGTTGTTCCACATCTCTCCTAGTTTCTTTGCAACATCACCAATGGATAAACCAGGATGCTCTCGTTTGATTTTGGGGCAGTACTCAGAACAGAACAAGAAGGCCAAAGGAGGCCTTTTGGGCGTATTGGGTCCTTGAACTTCTTTTTGGTTTCCCCTTTAGGGGGTGATGTAGGTTTTCATTTCTCTTTCATTATGAGCCTTGTCAGCCTTTGTCACATCTTCAAATTTCCCCTTTTCTTTAGCAGACATGATCTTCCACCTCTCTGAGCACTTCTTGGAGAAGTCTAAGAAGTTGACAGAAGCACTTGGGTGCTTCTTCTTGTGCTCCTCCTGGCAGGTTTGCACCAACAATGCATATGAGGACATTTTGCCTCTCAGCTTCTTAGGATCTCCTTTGCCCATGTTAAGTTGATTTTCCTCCTCGAGGCAGAGTCACCAGTGCCCATCCACTGTCTCTGTGGAGCTCAGTGTACTACAATGACTGTGAGACAGTTTTTCTATGGAGTCTAGATTTACCTCAAACTTAATATCCTCCTGCTTTAATTTTCTGAGTGCTAAGATAAAGTGTTAACTCCCCACGCTAGTCATGAATTTTTTATCTTGTTAACTTTGTGTATGTGTGTGCATGTGTATGTACTAAGGATTGAGCATAGTAGTCTCATAGATATGTCCTATCATTGAACTGCATTTCTAGCTGAGTTTCAAAAGATCCTTTTACAATGTTTTAAAAAGGCTTCACTTAGGGTTGTGCATTGGGGAGGCAGAGGCAGGCAGATCTCTGGGAGTTTAAGGCCAGCTTTCTTTACATAGCCACTTCTAGGCTAGTCGGCTACATAGTTAAGACCCTGTCTCAGAAAAACAACAACAAAATAACAACAACAGAAAAAAGCTTTCACTTTGGTAATTAGTCACATGTAATGCTAAATTTTACCAGAAAATTAAGATTACTGGTTTTTCTTATTTTAAAGATTCATTCTTATTTTATATGTCTAAATATTTTATCTGTCTGTGTGTACTATGTGTATGCCTGGTGCCAGCAGAGACCAGAGTGTTAGATCCTCTGGAACTGGAGTTACAGATGGTTATGGGCCATCATGTGGGTACTTGGAGTTGAACCCAGGTCCTCTGCAAGACCTTGTTCTTAACCATGGAGCCGTCGCTACAGCCACAAGATTACCTTTTCTATACCATTTATAGTTTGTTGTCCATGACTTCACTGCACTTTAAAAATAAGAAATAAGTAGGACTGTGTGGTGGTAAGTAGTAGGCTGTACCACCTTATGGGGTTTCAGAACGGGAGAGATCAGTGACTAGAATTGTCAGTTGGAAGGCCACTGGAAGCTGTGATCTCTCATAGGAGGAATGACTTGGACTGTGGCCATGTGCCTCTCTGTTTCCCTTAAGATTCTTTTCCTATTTGAGTGGTTTATGAAAATGAATTGATTTTCTTAATATATTTTATTAAGGTCTATAAAAAACCTAGAGAGAGAAATATCTAGACTATGTGAAGAATATTCTTTCTCTGCATTGTTTCTTCACAACAGCCTTTACCTTTCCAGAGGCTGTACTGTAGAGGAAGCTTGTTCAGTGCATGCTGCGGCTGAGCCAGTACCTTACCCTCAGTGTTCTCACCTATAAATCACGTTCATTTCCAGCCCACTGCTTAGAGGGAGTCTAACTTGGTCTGTTCCATGAGGAGAGCTTTTTTGTTCACAGTTGGATCATAGTGCAGAAGTCTTAGTTTCTCTCTGAGTTGGCTTTTCTTGTGGTTGAAGGAGAACCCTGTCCCAGCTTGGCTCATCAGTCTTACCAGGCCAATATCCTACCCCAGACCAGCCTCTTGATATGTTTTTTACATGTTATAATCACAGTCCTATTGGTGGTGGGTGATCACATGTCTGTTTAGGAGTAGTGTTAGCTGCTTGCTGATGCAGTAGAGTTCATGGACTTAGTGGCTCTGCTTGAACAATGTAGTAGGGCTCATAAAACTGTTTATTTCAGTTGCATGTTGTAATATTCACACACGTCATTAGGTGGCAGCATATAACTACCAAGAAAACTGGACATGGCACTTTCAACTAAAGTAACAGCAGCACAGGTTTAGGTTTTATGTCCTTCCTCACCTTCCCTACCTCCTAATGTGTGCTTTCCTAAGTAGCCCTTTGTGTTTTATAAAATTGTTAGTGTATCATTTTGTGATACTAATTCTTTTTTTCTTTTAATAAACAGGTGGGAAATATACCAAGAGTGATTTCAAGGAGTATGAAAAGGAACAGGATAAACCAGCCAATTTGGTTCTGAAAGACAAAGTAAAGCCCAAACAGGAGTATCCTTTATAAGAACCATATGCTCAGTTGGCCCCCACTGTGTAGGTCATTTGTGAGGGAACATTTTGTTGTCACAGCTGGTCAGTGTTTCACATAGACTTGGCTTTTTTAGTATACTTTGCATTATGGAGAAAGTTAGATTTGAAAGAAACCTTAGGCCTAAATATTTTACCTCCTACTCATATGATAAATGCCTTACTTACCCACTGTTTGTTATTTTTATATATACTAATGTTTTAAATTCCTTACTTTCTATAGAATATCCTTGTGTTATTCATTCTCTCTCTCTCTTTTTAAAGATTTATTTATTTCCTATATTTTAGTGTTCTGCCTACATTTATGCTGGTTTGCCAGAAGAGGGCACCAGATCTCACTATAGATAGTTATGAGCCACCATGTGGTTGTTTGGAATTGAACTCGGGACCTCTGGTAGAGTAGCCAATACTCTTAACCTCTGAGCCATCTCTGCAGCCCTCGTTATTCATTCTCTTATATTTAATTTAGTTCTCTGCTAAACGATTAGATTTTTTTCTTCTATATAATACTTCTATATAATATTTTCTTGTATATAATACATTGTCATTTTAACAACAAAGATTTGCTAAATCTTTTGCTAAATTTTTGTCTAGGGCTCCTTCCTGTTCAGTATAAGAGTTGACATTTATAGGATTAAAAAGAAATCTATTGACTGGACCATGTACTTCAGGTTCTTCCAAGCTGTGACAAGTTCAAAAGCAGGGAAGTGTACTGCTCACACTGTGTCGTTTCTGTTTGCTCACCTATATCTGATTTTCCCATTGTAAATCTACTACTGCACATGTCACAAAGATCATTTCTTTTGTGATCATCTTTGGTAAAAGGTGTCTTTGTTTCCTAGTTTCTGTTGGTGAAAAGAGATTCTCTTTTCTGTGTTACAGAGGCATGTCTTCTCCAAGCATTCATCAAGGAGGTTCTGTATTAGGTTGGCCTTTAGATATTCATGCTCATTTAAAATGTGTTTCTTGTCTGCATTGCACAAAACGTTGGGATGTTTCTGAAGGGTGCTGACAGTATCACCCTACATCTTTACAGGCAGCCAGACCAGCACGCTGAAGCTGGTCTTTAACAAAGGATATTAGAAGGCATGTGATTAAAGCCTACAATCATAAAAGGCATAGATGAGCATGTGCAAATGTTACCTTCATATCAAAGGTAAGTTTTTGCTAACCACTTAGAATGGCTAGGACAAATCAAGGAAGTATAGGGCATAAAGTAGAGATGTTTACTACAGAGATCCTTCTGATTATAAGGAAGTCACTATATTATTTTTAAGTCTGTAGCACTAAAGTATTTTAATGAATGTTGGGCAACCACTCTACTAATTGATCTATACTCCAGCTCTACTAATTGAGCTATACCCCAGCCCTTGGGACTGTTTTCTTTCCCATCATTCAGAAAGCTGTGGGTATGCGTATGAAGACAGACATTATATTCTGGTCCTAAAGAACATGACTGTTGCCTTTAGTCTCAGATGCAACTGCAGTAGTACTTACTTGTACGTTAGGCTTCCTTAGACCCCTCATGTTCCAGAGCCCAACCTTCTCAGAATCCACTGCAGAGACTGGGATTACTTTTACACTAGAACTATGCTTTTTCTTAGTTTACTTTTTAAGACAGGATCTTACTACGTAGCTGTCCTAGAACTCACTATATAGACCAGGCTGGTTTCAAGCTCATTAGAGATCTGCTGCCCCTGCCTCCCAAGTGCCTAGATTAAAGGTGTGTATCACCATGCCCAGTTTATGCTTTACTTTATTCTAAGGCTTTATATTATATTAGAGAAATTATTTCTGATTTAAAACATTATTATTGTTATTGTGCTAGGATCAAACCCAGGGGTTTCTGCATGATAGGAAGCACTATCATGTACCATAGAGCTACACATTATACCCTTAGCTCCAATTACAATTAAAGTTTTAGTGACACATTTTATATAAGATTGAGAAAAGTTTTGCTCACTTCTGTTACATACACAAATGGTACTTTGTTGCAGGATATTTGATCACATTGTGAACCCCAAGGTTGTGTTATTTACTGAAAAAAAAATCTGTTTCTAATTGTGGTGTGGCTCAACCTTAGCACATACCTTTAATCTCTCTGACTGGAATACATCATGCCCTTAGTACACACCTGTAATCCCAAACAATGAAGGTAAAGTTAGTTTGTAGAAGGAAGCCCTCCTGTTTGAAAGTGCTGTCTAATTGAGTAGCAGACAAAGTAATGAATCACAGAAAGATTTGACAGAATAGGATCTGTTCAAGAAGAGAGGTAAAGGAAGAGACTTGGGGCAATACTGAAAAAAGAAAGAGGCAGTTTTACTGGGAGAGTGTTGGAGAGAGAGAACAAGCTTAGTGAAGTTGGAATGAGCTAGACAATTCGAACACATTGGCCGAGTTAGTATGAGGCCAAGCAGAGCAATTCAAGAGAGGCTGAAAGAGAGAAGCCAGATTGAATCAGTCAGTTTTGAGGCAGAACAGTTGAGTTAAATCAGCCAGCAAGAGATCAAAAACAACAAGAAAGGGTGATCTTATTGAACAGTAAGTCTCAGAGGCTGAAAACATTCTAGGTCTAGATTAGATTGTACTGAGGCTAGAAGCTTCCAGGACTAGGCCTAGGTTAGTAGACAGAGGCAATGAGCCCCAGGAATGACAATTACATCAGCTGAATAAAATATACTTTTACAGTGCTTTTTATTTTTTTCTTTCAATCCATTATTTTTAGTAGAGTGTGTTGAAGTTAAAATTACAGTAATGTGTATGTGGAGTCTCCATCATTTCCGCATGCAGGGCCTTATGTTGTAGCCCAGGCTGGTCTTAGACGAATCTCTTCTTTTCCTCATCTTTCTGAATAGCTGAGATTACAAGTATGAGCACAAAGTTTTTCAAAAGGTTGTTTTTTGAAATTATGTTTTATGTGTGTATTTATACATGTATAAATGTGGATACTTGAAGAGGCCAGAGGAGGGTGTTGAATCTCTGGAGCTGGAGTTACAGGAAGTTGTGATCTCATTGATGGATGTGCTGAGAACAGAACACAGACCCTCCGGAAGAGCAGCGAGACTCTTAGCTCTTAACTTTCCAGTCCATGTAGTTTTGTTTGCTTGTTTCTCTTGAGACGGACTCACTGTGTAACTCAAACTAGCCTGGAGCTTGCTACAAAGTCAAACTCATAGAAATCTGCCTGCTTTGTCTCCTGAGTCGTGGGATCTCATACAGTGTTTGACTTAAACTTTTTTTCACTTTTAATCTTCATCTAGATTTTCATTACATTTAAAAATTATTAATAACTCCTTTTATATTACATCATGCTGTGATACTGAACTGTATTATATATTTTTAAACACTTTCCATTTTTTGATAACTAAAAATGGTTCTAATGTGTATATCTGTGTTCATGTAGCTTACAATTTTAGTTGCTATAAATTCTTATAGAAATTTCCATATCATCACTGTTTACTACTAAATCCTCTCCCAGCTGACCTAAGAAGAGTCATGCAATGCACCTTTTATGTAGAATATGTCTAACTTTGGGGTTTATAATACCTTCAGTTTCTTTAGTTGATGGTGTGCCTCACTTTCTAAATTAAGTCTTTTATTGACAAGTGTATTTTGGTTTCTATTCTCCTCATAACATTTGCCTGGTGGCCATTAGCTGGCTGATTCCAGAATCCCTTCCAGTTCTCTGGACTGCAGTGAAGACAGTGTGCTACTTGTTTTAGAAATGTATTCTATGCTTTGGGATGCTATTTGCTTTAAGTTACACTTAGCTGTATGGCTTCCCTTATTTGCCATATTTCTTATGGCTTGCTTCTTATCCATCATTTATACTGTTTGTCCTTAATTAAGTGCTTCAGTGCAAAATATGATCTTATACTAGATGAGCAGGCAGAAGACTCAAGTCACTCACACACAAGTAAAAAACACAAAAAGAAAACACGTCACTGCTCTGAAGAAAAAGAAGATGAAGATTACCTACCAATCAAAAATCCTAATCAGGTATTTCTAATATTCAGGCTTAAATATGGAGAAATCAGTAGTTTATAATTTTGTACAATGCTCTTGCTAGTGTGATTTAGAAAGTAAGGAATAGTTTTGAATAATAGTTCCCTACTCTGAGCTGTAGAATGGGCACACAGAATAATGGACTTAATGTATCCCACAGGATATAAATATTGTTTTCAGAGTAATTTGTTATTATATATTTTACATTGTAATCAGTGATCTCCTTACTTGTGGATACTCTTTTTTTTTTTTTTTCTTTTTTTTTTTCTTTTTTTTCGAGACAAGGCTTCTCTGTATAGCCCTGGCTGTCCTGGAACTCACTCTGTAGACCAGGCTGGCCTCGAACTCAGAAATCCGCCTGCCTCTGCCTCCCAAGTGCTGGGATTAAAGGCGTGCGCCACCACTGCCCGGCTGTGGATACTCATTTTCATTAAAAAAAAAAAGACCAATTTGTCAATGTTGAAAAACTGCTTCTCAATTGCTAGCTTAATTTCTCAATACTTTTAAAAAGATTTATTATTATCATCATCATTATATTATCCATATATGTCTATAAATATATGATACTTGCCATTGGAGGTCAGAAGAGGGTGTTGGATTCCCTGGAGCTGGAGTAACAGGCAGTTATATGGCAACCTTAATGGGTGATAGAACTAAACATGGGTCCTCTGGAAGAC
>JADRCC010549935.1:0-10381 GCA_019843855.1 Hylomyscus alleni
TTGCCTAAACACTTAACTTTGTGCAAATTTCCAGGTTATTCTTTACATATCCAAAAATGATTCATTCTTGTATTTGAGTAATGAGTCACAAAGATTAAATTAGGAAAAGCGTCTTAATGTAAAATCGTTGCTTATAGAAGCTACAAGAGTGACAGGCAAAAGAACACGATTCTTTGTTCATGTAAAAATTAGTAATCTACTTTTATGTTTTAAGAGCACTCTTAGAATAACCATACAGAGGATATAATTATAAGATGGGGTTTTGTAATTCTTCTTCCAAATGAATGACATTATAAGCAAAGTTGAAATATCTATTTGTGAAATGTTCAACTGCTTCTGTAACAGGAGAGAAAAGGGTGTGGTCCTTGCTAAAGATCTTTCTGTAACATAGCAAAATAAAACTCAATTCCTTACACTTTTTGGTATATTAACAATTTCCTTTTATCAACACACTATTTGATAAACTGTGAATAAAATGGTAATAAGTAATAATAATAATAATAATAATAATAATAATAATAATAATATTAGTAATTTATATTAACCAACTATGAAAGAGGGAAGAGTCATTTCTTTTTTATTTTTTTTTAAGATATGGTCTCATGCAGAACCTGAGGCAGCCATGACATGGTGCCCAGCCAGAAGGTCATGACACTGAAGCCCCACTTCCACATGCATTGGTAGGAGCAAGTGCACACTTAATTCAACCAGCTGTGTGCAAGAGCCACAGACACAAGGTGGGGCCTGTAAAAGCACACTGCATTGTCCCTCACCCTGAATTCAGTCCCATCAGGATCATAGTGAGGTGCCCTACAGTGGAATACCACACCAAGTTCGAGCTGGCAGGGACTTCAGCCTGGAAGAACTCAGGGTGGCTGGTATCCATGAGAGAGTGGGTTGCACTGTGAGCATCTCTGTGGACCCAGGGAGGTGAAACAAATCCACTAAAAATCTACAATGTGTCTGAAGGAATACTGCTCCAAGCTCATACTTTTCCCATGAAGCCTTCCAGAAGACCCAAGTAAGGGAGATAGTTCTGCTAAAGAACTTAAATTGTCCATCCATATAACAACACTTGTGATGCCCATCTACAGCATCTACAAAAAGGAGAAAGCCAGAATCATCACAAAAGAAAAGAACTTCAAGGATATTGCCAGTCTTTCCTATTGCCCAATGTCTGGCTCTTTAGCATTTGAGTAAAAGCTGCAAAGAAGGCTGCAGAGCAATATGTTGAAAGGAAAAAGTAATATATTGTTGAAGTATACAAATAATTTTCCCATTTAAGAATTTTGAAGATTATTTTAATTAAAAAGTACATTATAGAATCTATAATTTCAACCAAGTTGAAGATTTTGAGAAATTATACTGTTACAAGACTAAAATATGTTCTTAAGTGTTGCCACGGTGTGCTCAGCTGTTTATTTTTGTTAAGTAAATGCCACTCATGCCCTTAATTTTTAAATTTAGTTTTACAAGACAGGGTTTTTCTTTGTATCCCTAGATGATCTGGAACTCTTTCTGTAGATCAGGCTGTCTTTCAACTCAGAGAGGCCTGCTTGTCTCTGTTTCCTTGTGCTGTTATTAAAGGTGTATACTACCATGCCTAGCTGCATGTCACTCCTTAACAATTAAATACAAATTAGATTTTAATATTGAAAATATCCATATTATTTCCTCTCTCTACTATTGCATATTTTATCTTTAAACATAATTTAAACTAAATTAATTTTAATAGTGACTTTTATGAAATGTTTATGTAGTATCTGTAACAACTTCAAAGCTATACCACATTAGATATTCTAAAATAAGTGACTGGTGTATTCAGAACTACCTCACAGCTAAAGCACTATTTTTTTCTCTTTTTATATACTGAAAATGTAGAAAAAATGGTCTTATTTTTTCTTAAAATTTAGCATTTTAAGGTCCAGACAATTTTTTTCTAAGCAACAGATGACACTATCAAGTTTTAAATTCAGTATACAATGTTTTCCTGCTTTTCTCCCTTAAAAAAACAAAACAAAATAAAAAACAACAAAGTCATAATGATAACATATACAATTAGTTTAAATTCAGGAAATTATAATTTTATTAACCTTCAGTGTTGATGAAAAATGTTTGCAGTATCTTTAATAAAATACTCTTATAAAATAGAATTAACATGTGGCAGTTCTGACTCATAAATTTTGAAATCATTAATGTCAGAACAAATGAAATCAAAATATGACCCACTGGACTTTCACCAATGGTACTAGAGCCTTTGCTTTTATACTAAACGATTACCTCTGAACATCGGGAATGTATGGATGCTAAAAAGTACAAAGAGTCAAAAGACTCTAGAACCAAATATCTCTGGGAAGTCAGCAAGTGGCAGTTACTTGGAGTTAAAAAAATAAAAATGGTCAGCTATCCTTTAAGAATTACAGTGTGAGGTAGACCACACAGGTGCGGGAGAGACATACTGATAGAGAAGGTGATGCAGTGCATACCTATGTACTCTAGGAGGATGTCTCAGTAGATGTGAGAGGACCAGTTCATTCATAGTTGACCTTGTCAGGCTGTGGCTTCATCAGCAAGAGTGCTTGAAATTAGTAACTTCTGTTTTATGACTTCTGCATGTTTGTTCATTCCAGAGCTTCTCAGCAGGCAGAATGAGAGCTGTCCACTTGATTATCTCTCTCCTGGATGCTCTCAACTGTAACAGTGTCCCAGACATACCACTTAGTTATTGTGTTTTATTCTTAATCCAACATTCTGGGAATTTAGTCTCAAATGTTTTAAATCCATCATTATCTCATTTATGTTGTTTGTGTCCTGTTCATTTTTAGAAGAAATTTCTTTCTGTTTTTTTTTTAATCATTCAAAACTTAATATTCAAAACCAAACCTATAAATTCAAAACATAACATCACCTATCTATACAGGCTCTTACAACTTAACAAATTTTTAATAC
The DNA here is from genome assembly GCA_019843855.1 of Hylomyscus alleni. Taxonomy (NCBI): domain Eukaryota; kingdom Metazoa; phylum Chordata; class Mammalia; order Rodentia; family Muridae; genus Hylomyscus; species Hylomyscus alleni. The sequence continues at coordinate 2,950 of JADRCC010549935.1, forward strand.
TTTATTCTTTTATATTACCTTAGTCTTTTAAACAATTTTTCTGCTTGGAAAAAAGTAGACTTTGAAGAAATAAGATACCTTAGTGGCCTTGGACTTCTGTGGAGCCAGAGGAAACTAGAAGACCAGATCTCTAGCCTAGTGGTCTCAGAGGTCAGTACAAAACCTGGGTTTCAGTTCCAGTGTACTCAAGGTCCCCTAAGAAGCTGGAGCTTTGGTTCCAGCAGTGTCTGAGGTTAATTTAGGGATAAGGTTCTGATGTCCAAGATGCTGAAGGTCACTGCATGCTGTGGCGCCCCTACTGCTGAAGCTCACAGGTTGTATTTGGGACTGTGGTTCTAAACAGAAGCCCATTGACAGTAGAAAGACATCCCTGGGTCTGAAGTTCATTATTTTGCCTCCAGCAGATTCCTAGAATTTAGAGCTAACAAAGGTTCACCTGGTCACCTTGGTGCTGAGTGCACACTCCCCTTAGTTCTACTGGCATATAATCAAGACAGGATCACTTCAACTCATTCCATAGTCAACAGGAAGTTTTACCAGTCCTCATAGCTGTAGTTCATGCAAATATTTCTCAAGAAGAGTAGCAGAAACCAGAATACTCTAATATTCCTGGGAGAAGAGAAAGGCAAAAGGAAAACCTACTTCAACAGATGGATAAGGGTGACAAAGCAACACAAACATATGACACAACCTCCACTTACAGCCCACCACTAACTGACCAACTTCCAAGCTTACAGAAATAGGAGGAATGTCTGAAACATAACTTAGAGTGTTATTGTTGAAAAATATTAGTGATTATATAGACACTGAACAAATAGATCCAAGAAATAAGGCTTTCTACCCAATACCTTGATAAGAAAGTCTCCAAGTTGAATGTAATATTTAATAATTGGAGGTAAATATGGAGAGAAATTAGAATCCATATAAAACCAAATACACTGAATCTAATAGAAGAGAAAATGGAGAAAACTTCGAACACATGGGCACAGGGGAAAAGTTCCTGAACAGAACACCAGTGGCTTATGTCATGAACTGACAAATGGAACCTCATAAAATTGCAAAGCTTCTGTAAGGCAAGGACACTGTCAATAGGGTAAAACGGCAACTAACAGATTGAGAAAAGATCTTTACCAGTCCTACATCAGGTAGAGGGCTAATATCCAATATATACAAAGAATTCAAGAAGTTAGACTCCAGAGAACCAAATAATCTTGTTAAAAAAATGGGAAACAGAGCTAAAGAATTCTCAACTGAGGAAACTCAAATGGCCGAGAAACACCTAAGAAAGTGTTCAACATTGATAGTCATCAGGGAAATGCAAATCAAAATAACCCTGAAATTCCACTTCACACCAGTCAGAATGGCTAAGATAAAGATCTCAGGTGACAGCAGATGCTGGAGAGGTTGTGGAGAAAGAGGAACACTTCTTCATTGCTAGTGGGACTACAAGCTGGTACAACTACTCTGGAAATCAGTTTGGTGGTTCTTCTGGAAATTGGACATAGTATTACCAGAGGACCCAACTATACCACTCCTGGGCATATACCCAGAAGATGCTCCAACATGTAATAAGGACACATGCTCCACTATATTCATAGTTGTCTTATTTATAGTAGCCAGGAGCTGGAAAGAATCCAGATGTCCTTCAACAGAGGAATGGATACAGAAAATGTGATGCATTTACACAATGGAGTACTACTCAGCTATTAAAAATGATGAATTCATGAAATTATTAGGCAAATGGATAGAACTAGAAAATATCATCCTGAGTGAGGTAACCCAATGACAAAAGAAGACACATGGTATGCACTCACTGATAAGTGGATATTAACCCAGCAGCTCTGAATACCCAAGATACAATTCACAGACCATATGAAGCTTAAGAAGAAGGAGGATCAAAGTGTAGATGCTTCAGTGCTTCTTAGAAGGGGGAACAAAATACTCACAGGAGGAAATATGGAGACAAAGTGTGGAGTAGAGACTGAAGGAAAGGCCATCCAGAACCTGCCCCAACTGGGAATCCATCCCATATACATTCACCAAACCCAGCTGCTTTGTTGGTGTCGGGAAGTGCTTGCTGAACAGGAGCCTAATATGGCTTTCTCCTGAGAGGCTGTACCAGAGCCTGACAAATACAGAGGCGGATGCTCACAGCAAACAATTGAACTGAGAGCAGGGTCCATGATGGAGGAGTTGGAGAAGGGACTGAAGGAGCTGAGAGAGTTTGCAGCCTGGTGGGAGTTACAACAAATACCCTGGAACTCCCGGGTACTGGACAACCAACCAAAGAGTACACATGAAGGGACCCATGGCTCCGGTCAGTATGTGGCAAAGGATGACCTTGTTGGACATCAGTAGGAGGAGTGGTCCTTGGTTCTGTGGGAGTTTAATGCTCCAGTGTAGGGGAATGCCAGGGAGGGAAGGTGGTAGTGGGTGGGAACACCCTCATAGAGGCAGAGGAAGGGGGAATTAGATAGGGGGTTTCTGGAGGGGATACCTGGAAAGGGGATAACCGTTGAAATGTAAATAAAGAAAATATCCAATAAAAGAAAATAAATTGGAGAACTGTCATGTGAGCCAGAGATTTCATTGCTGGCCATGTGCTCAGAGAACTCCACGAGTAAGCAGAGACGTTTGCATCACAATATTTTTTTGCTGCTTTTTTTCACTACAGCAAGAAAATGGAGAGAACTTAGTTGCCTATCAACAGATCAATAATGAAAAATTAATCTCTCTCTGTCTATATATATACATATATATACATGTGTATATATATGTATATGCATGTGTAATGGAATACTACTGAGATATAAAGAAAAATTAAGCTAAATTTTTTTCAGGAATATGGATGGATTTAGAATGTATAAGATTAAGCATGGTAATGTAACCGAAGAAAGAAAATAAACAACATAGTCTCTCTCATACGTAGAAACCAGTCAAATACACACACAAACACACACACACACACACACACACACACACACACACACACACACAAATGCAGTGTCTACATTTACACATATATAAGTAAACATTTGTACAGTGGGTATCATGTACTATGAAGAGGAGGATGAATATACACAAGAAAGGACTGAACTCAGGAAATGGACACAAGTTATGAAAGAAGATATAATGCTAGATGTTTTCCTTTTATGTAAGTGATTTTATTTAGTTTTGGTGGCAGATAGTGTTTAACATATATTTGATGCTGACTATTAATGAGAAGTTTCATGGCTTCAGTTCTGTATGCCTCTTCAATTTGTATAGAAGTTCACTGAGTTGTATGGAATTTGAGTCTAGTTAATTTTGCTGAATGGTATATGGACTTTTTTCTATATTGAAGTACTTTAGTCACTTTTAACATTTTTTTATCTCATAATTTCTCTTTAGGTGTAACTGAAGCAAACCTCCTACATCCATTTATAAATTTCATTTTTATTCTTCTGATGAATTTATGTATCAGTTGTGTGGTTATTTTGAGAACATTATAAATAATGTATACTACAGACACAGTGGGCAAATGTACCATGACAGGAATCATCAGGAGTATGACTTAATTATCTTTACTTTTTGTTTGATACTGAAAAGTAAAATCCTATCTCATCACTTCGCATTGCTGACTGGGCTTTTGGATTCATCTTGGAATGTCATAACGTTCTCATAAACAAAGCAACACAACCATCCTATACCTCACAAGAAAGATTTTAAGTGTGCAGGTGGACTAGCACATAGACTAGCAGGTGGACTTCTTGGGGTCAGGCAGGCTGGACCTGAAGCATGCAGTACTTGTAAGCCTCCTGTTGACTAGGTAGTCCAGCCAATCCTTGTAGGGTTAGCATGAGACATAGCTCTAGTGTTAACAGGGGACAGAAGAAAGCATAGCAACTGCTACCATAGTTTACATTTCGACTTTTCATTATGACTAATTTAAAGTACAAACATCAGGAGTGAACAATGACTTAAATAAAATGGAAACAATCTGTCTTGTCTAAAGTTCTCAGATAATCAAGTGCCGGATGCAGATTCTATTCCAGAGAGTGTTCAAGGCTCAAATTACATCTAATCCACTACTTTAGGGTCTTTAACAGATGCCCCATGTTGTTCAAATCCAAAATGTCAATAATAATTTTCCTTAGTGCATCTGTGTTTCAGGAAATGGAAGGGAGAGATAGACAAAGATGAAAAGGATTCAAAAAGTAGCGTTTTCTGGAAGGTTCTAAAATCTGCTGCTAACATTTTACTAACACAAAATTTGCTGTCACACAAACGAACAAAAGACCCCCAAAACGTGCCTTTCTCAGCTTTGTGCAGCCATTGCATCACAGAGCATCATTTGAAGCCTAAACAGTAAGTACCAAAGAATGGATGGAAGCCTGTGCCTGCGTCCAGTGGGGAGGCTGTTCATATTCTTCCCGTGATTCTCTCTCCCTCTCTCTTTCTCCCTTTTTTCTTCTCTCCTCCCCACTACCACTCTTCTTCCCTCATCTCTCATTTTTTTTTGTTTTGACAATCAAATAAAAATGAGTGATTGAAATAAAATCAAATAAAATGTATTCTGCTCTGTTGTTATGGTAACAGGAGTGCTTGAAAGGTATACATTATTTTCACAATATAAATCATACATTTCAAATTATTTATTCTAAAACTTGCTGCAGGGTTTGCATAGCAGCTGGAGTACAAAAGCTAGTGGCTTCCCAGTTGGCACAAACCTAGTATTGACTAATTTGACAGATTTTTTTTTTAGTAGATCTGTAATTTGACTTAATTACAATTTCATTTTGTTTCACAATAATCAGGATCTGGAAAATCCAAGTCCTAACAGTAGATATTTAAGTTTTATTGAGGAAAATACTTGCATTTTTTTGTGACCTATAAGTCACTTTATTATATTCTGTTAATATTATAGTCTTTGCATTGTCCACACAATGCCAGAATGTGTGTGTTTGGAAAATATTCACTTGAATACACAGCTCTAAGAAGCAAGCAAGTTTCAAACTTTTGCCAACAACCGAAACAATAACTTTTTAAAAACAAAATTTTAAATGCAGAGTTTTTATTTGTGGTGGTTAAATGAGATACAAAGATTAGGGAAAAATGGTTCATGGCTATAAAGAACTGTTATGGTTTAAAATTGTTGGTTGAATATTAAATGAAAAAGTTAAATTTAAATATATTCAGTCTTGAAGTAGATTAGACCTGCTACACAGTTTTGATGATGTTATGATGAATATATTAGTAACAACACACAGAGGGAGACAGAGGTTGAAGGTAAAGTAAGTATGACTTTCAAGTTACTCATTCACTCTGTTAGATATTCTCCCAAATCTGTTCCCACATTGCAAAGGAAACATAGCTTTGCTCACTGGAAAGGTGAGCAGGAGCAGAGATGCTAAAGCTTGAGCAAGCCTTGGAGGGTACCATGTCACTCTGCTTAGCAACTTAGCATCCCCAGTTGTGATAGCTCAGGTGCTTGCCTAGTGTTATGCAGATTTGAAAGGCAAGAGAGCAGAAAGAATTTCTTAGAACTTCATTAAGTCTCCACAGGAAAATGCAGCTCTTCTAAAAAAAAAACCCTTGTTCTTTCTACCTTCTTCACCACAATTATAGCTGCCGCTGTTTTTCAAATGCCTAAGAGGAAAGCTTGGCTGAGAAAAATGTTTTGTTGCTTAGACACAGATTGGTTGTCTCCAGGCTCCCTTCTGTCTTAGGCACCCATAAGGCCTTCTGTGCTGTAGGGCATCTGCTACCTTTCTCAAACACACACACACACACACACACACACACACACACACACACACACACACACACACACACACCATGAAGCCTAGCCTCCTTACAGAGCTTCCTGATTCTCTCAGCTCCCAACACACATCTGCATTTTCAGGAACACCAACCTTTCAGTGCTCAACTTTGACCCCTACGCTATAGTTCTGCTTAGTTCAGCATGTTAAGAAACATCTAGGCTAGCAGCTAAATACTTTTATTCACAAAGATCTAAAATAAAAATTAAAAATGTAAAAGAATCTGTTTTCTTGTACTTGAGCCAAGTAGTAGAGGAAGGTGAATAAATTGTGTATTCTTTCTTAATCCTCAAACTCAGTTGATTTTAGTAGTAGACCTCTTAGAATTCTGCATGTCTGTCCTCCAAATCTCCTTCATGCATCTAAAATGTGGAGTCCTGTTTTCATTCCAGTAAGTTTTTAGGATTCAGACGAACAGTATATATTGTACTGTTTCTCTTAAGTGTATCAGTAGCAAAGGCTGCCCTGTTTTCTATTTATAGCTTAATCACACGATGAATAGACATCTATTAATTTTCTGTACTCAAAACACATTTAAAATGCAAAGTTTATTACAAAAAATTAAACTTGTAGAAATCACAGTGCATGCAATGTCCAATAACAGTAATTTCTGAAAATTATTAGCTACAAAGACAATGCGGTTACATGGTGAGCACATTCAATTTTATTCTAAAACACTGTCCTTCCCATCTAAAACCATGTCCATTCTAAAACTACATGTTTTCCATCAACTAGCTTATAAACTCCTTAAAGGCAAAAGCATATTTGTAATACTTCTCAATATGGTTTGTATAACCGTAGGATGATCTTGTTTTAGAATGTGTTATAATCTGTTTGCAATCCTAACTCTAAGCACCTGCAACATGTTAGGAGACAACTCCCTTTTAGGTCTGTTGCTTCTCTGTGTGTTTTATAAGCAGATGAACACACTGCTGCTATTCTAGAACACATTCTCAAGGTATTGAGACAAGGTTCCACTCCACAGCACACTGGAAACTCAATTATAGCCATAGCTTGCGCATAGGATGGTCATTAGTGAGTCTTCTTATAGGGCTCAGGCACTATAAAAGCCAAAGGACCAAAAAAATCTGCTGTGAGATTCTGTTGCCTAGAGAAAACAAGGAAGTTTCACTAATGACACCTCAACAACATGGCTGCCTAAATAACACATGAACATTTCTAACAATAGTTCTCATTCCAATGTAATTGGGGTGATCTCATGAGACTCTTGGGCCCGAAGAACTATAGGCAATTAATAATTGCATAGCGAGGGAAGATTAGCCTTCCCCAGGGATAAGCCCCCTGATTGATTATCTAATATGAATGATCAGCCCTAGAATCATATGCATGCAGGCCAACACTGATTAGACCTAGTAAGTTATATTTATATGTTGATTTATTTGCTGATCTATCTATCTATCTATCTATCTATCTATCTATCTATCTATCTATCTACCTATCTATCTACCTATCTATCTAACAACAATTATTAAAGAAGAGGAGGCTGTGAATATGGAAGGGAAGTTCAGGCCTGGGCAGTGTAGGAGGGAGGAGAAAGAAGAGAGAAATGATGTGATTATATTTTAATTAAAAATGATTAAGAATACTTTATCTTTAGTTCTTTTCAGGAA
>JADRCC010549972.1:0-14165 GCA_019843855.1 Hylomyscus alleni
AGTAATAAAAACTGCATAGTATTGGCTCAAAACAGGCATGTTGATAAATGGGATTGAATTAAAGACTCAGACATAAATCCACACTACAATTGATACTTGATTTTTGATAAAGAAGCCAGGAATATACACTGAAAAAAGACAGCATCTTCAACAAATTGTGCTGGTCAATCTGGATGTCTGCATATAGAAGAATGAAAATAGATAAATATTTATCATCCTGCACAAAACTCAAGCCCAAGTGGAAAGTCCTCATTATAAAACCAGATACCCTGAACTTGACAGAAGAGGAAATAAGGAATAACCTTGAATGCATTGGCACAGGAGATGATTTTCTGAATCGAACACAGATAGTGCAGGCACTAAGATCAACAATTAATAGATGGGACTTCACAAAACTGAAAAGCTTCTGCAAGGTCAAGGACAGCATCAGTTGCTCAAGTCAGCAGCCTATGGAATGGAATGGAAAAAGGTTTTTATCAGCTCCGTATCCAATAGAGGACCAGTATCAAAAAACGTATAAAGGACTAAAGAAACTTGATATAAAGACCAAATAATCTAATTTAAAAATTGAGTCCAGATCTAAACAGAGAATTCTCAACAGAATAACCTTAAATGATTGACTGAGAAACACCTAAAGAAATGCTTAGCATCCTCAGCCATCAGGGAGTGCAATTCAAAACTACTTGGAGATTCCCCCATACACCAGTCAGAATGGGAAACACCAATCATACAAGTGACAGCTCATGCTGGTGAGGATGCGGAGGAAGGGAAACACACCTCTGCTGCTTGTGGGAGTGCAACTTGTACAACCACTGTAGATATAAATAAGGCAGTTCCTTAGATAGCTGGGAACTGATCTATCTCAAGACCCAGCTATACCACTCTTCGACATATACCCAAAGGACATTCCATCCTACTACAAGGGCACTTGCTCAACTATATTTATTGTCACTTTATTCATAATAGACAGAGACTGGAAACAAACCAGATGCCCCTCAACAGAAGAATGGATAAAGAAAATCTGGTACATTTGTACAATGGAGTGTTACTCATCTGTTAAAAAATGACATCATGAAATTTGTAGGCAGTTGGATGGAAGTAGGAAAAAAATGATCCTCAGTGATATAACCCAGACCCAGAAAGACAAATATAGTATTCACTTATAAGTAGATATTAGTCATTAAGTTAATGGTAACCAAACTACAATTAGTAGAGGGTCTAGGAGGATGAATGGATCTCCCCAGAAAGGGGAAATAGAATAGATTTTAAGAGTGAGCTGGGGACAGGTGGGGACAGAAGCAGAAAAGATCAGGTGGTGAGATGGGATGGAGGGAGAGAGCATGGAGAAAGATGTCTGGAATTGGGGCGTGGTATGGAAATCTAGTGTAGTGGAAACCCTAGAACCTGTGAAGGTGAGCCTAATGAGGACTCCTCATAATGGGGATACCGACTTTCGACTGGCCATCTCTTATAGTCAGGAAAGGCTTTCAGTGGAGGGACCGGATTGCATTCATTCGAGTCTCATAGAAATCCCCAAACAACCCAGGCTGATGGTAAGACAGAGTAACTCTCCATACACTGACTGAGGCCCTATTGCCAAGGATAACATCCACATACCTCACTGAACATGGGGAAGTAGACCTGATTCCAACATGGAGCCTTTCCTCCTACATTCTAGTCTCTTTGATGTGGAAAGGTACTCTCTGGGCTGCTGAAAGAGAAATGTGGAATCAAATGACTCACAAAACCTTTGACCTACAATCTGTGCTGTCTGTAAAATATGCAGGGCAATATTTTACTTAAGACCCACTCCACAAGAAGGAACCCCTGTCAGATGCTGCTTGGGTACCTAAGAACTCGGAGACCTAGGGTAAAACCGAACATGACTGGTATATATAAAAAAAAATGATAAAATGATTCCTAATTCTATTCTGCTATACTCATAGATTTGTGCCTTGTCATCAGAGAGGCTACCTCCAGCAGCGGATGGGCAAAAGCAGAGACCCACAGCCATACATTATGCATAGAGAGACTCTAAATTTGAGGTCTCGACCAAACCACCCTCTCCACCCCCAGAACTCAGGAAATCCTGCAGAAGAGGAGGTGGAGAGATTCCAAAAATCACAGGTGGTGGAGGTCACCAGGAAAACAGAGCCCTCTGAATCCTCTAAGCAAGGCACGTATGAGATCACAGGCCGAAGCAGCAACCACAGGGCTTACCTGGGTCTACATCAGGGCCTCTGCATATATATTATAGCTATTAGCTTAGTATTTGTATGGAACTCCTGACTACGAGAATGAGTGGACCTCTGAGTCTTTGGCCTGTTCGTGGGACTCTTCCTCCTGTTGGGTTGCTGTGTCTAACTTCAATATCTAAGTTATCTCTTACATATTGAAATTATCTCTTCAATATGGTTGCTATCTCTTAGAAGCCTATTCTTTTCTAACGAGAGGCATAATGGAAGTGGATCTAGAGGGGAAGGGAGGTGGGGAGGGACTGAGAGGATTAGATGGAGGAAAACCATGATGGGGATATATTATATGAGAAAAGACTATTTTTCAAAGAAAAAAAAAGAGTCAGAGTGATGAATACAGCAGCTAGGAACCAGTCAGATTGACAGGGACAGGGCCTGGTCAGTTAGAGACCAGTCAGATTGGCAGGGGCAACACCCAGTTCTGATTCTTATATCTAGTTAGGAATGCCAGAAGTATTCTGGCCAGAGTCACTGACTCATGTCCTGGTTTTATTTATTCTCTGGACAATGGACAAACATGTCAGAAATGTTCTATCTAGAGGTTCTGGAGTATTTTGTTATCCGAAATCCAGCTATAGGAATGGAAAAATGTATGCACACCTGATGGGCGACCCACATGGACAGAGCTCTATGCAGCAACCCAGTCTTTGCCATCAGTGTTAGAAAAAATTCCCAGATGAGCATCTTTATGGTGCCTACCTCAGGGACCCACTTCATCTGCACTGGAGCTCTGCTTGCTTTTCCTTGCATTCCCATAACAAACTCCTTTATTAAAGCACACCTTTCCTGGGGTTTACGAAATTCATTCTTCACATTTGTGAGGCAATGACTCCAGAGCCAGTGACTTAGGGGACCCTGTGAGACTGTGAGCTTTTAAGCCCTTAAGCCCATCTGTGGCTAGAGAGCCTCCACCAAAGCCAATGATCCTGCTTTCATACCATATTAATAAACTTTTGAAATGTGTACTATTTTTCCATGTTTTAATGAGAAAAATCAAGGTGCAAGAACCTTATAAAACTCGCCAAAGAGCATAGTGCTCATGATAGAGAAGTTTAAACACTCAGGAATTTCTTTGGACATCCAGTGTGTTGTTCATGTTGCTAATCCAGCTATAGGAATGGAAAAACGTATGCACACCTGATGGGCAACCCACATGGACAGAGCTCTATGCTGCAACCCAGCCTTTGCCATCAGTGTTGCTAGGGACATAGTACCGTACTATCATCCCCAATAGCATCCAGGCTTAACCAAGATTTGTGGCTTCGAAACAGAGAAGAATTTCAGGACTAGCCAGTGTGAAATAGAGCTGGAGTTATATTAAAAATAGAAATAGAAGGGCTAGTGAAATGGATCAGTAGGTAAACGTGATTGCTGCTAAGTCTGGTTCAATCCCCAAAATCCACATGAGAGAAGAGAATAGATTCTTGCAAGTTGTTCTCTGACCTCTACACTTGTGCCATGACATGTACACATACACACAGAAAATAAATAAATAGAAAGATAAGAACTAAAGAAAAGAACATATAAGAAAAAGCGTATCCAAGAGAATTGGTATGGGATTCTCTAGGAGAGAATTACAGTTTATTAATTATTTGTATTTTATTTTTATAGAGTATTTTGCCTGCATATGTATCTGGGAACCACTCATCTGTTTAGTGCCCACGGAAGTCAGAAGAGGACATCGGATCCCTTAGAACTAGAGTTGCAGACATTTGTGAGTCATTATGTTGGTGCTGAAAATTGAACCCTGGTCCAAGGCAAGAACAGCCAGTGCACTTAACTGCTAAGTCTTTGTTCCATCCCTATAGAGTAGCAGTTTATTAAAAGACATTTTTAGCATATATATTTATGCATGAAGGTTAAAGGAAAAATGCTTGGGATGTGGATAAGAGGTTCTCAAGGGAGAGTCACAGCTAAGTGTCTTATCAGGAGATGCGTACCCTTTTGATGGGTCACAAATTATACCTCAGGAGATTGCTTAAAAACCCTTTTACTAGTCCCTCTTCTTTGGTAAGATTCTAGAATTGTTTGAGTAAATGAAGGGAGGTGGTTGGTAACTTACATGGAGCATTCTACAATTCTGATTGTGGTGAGATACTTAGAAATTTTCAGATCTGTAGATAGGAAATGGAAAAGACCTTAAGTAATTGTTAATTGTACTGGAATCCTTGCTTCTTATATGGTGAAACTTTTTGAACTGGATTCCAAATTATGTGTCTCCTCTCCCTTCTCATATGCTTAGAACTCACCCTCTTTCTGCCCTGTAACTATGCTATTGCATTTCAAGAATCTCTAGCTCCAAATATAGTGGAATGGTAGTTTCAAGACTCTGCTTTTTTTCCTTTAGTTTTCTAGATTGACAGTGTTGTACAGAGTTGGTACAATCCTTCCCTAGCATACATGAAGCCCTGAGTTCAATCTTCAGTACTTCAAAAACGTTAAAAGCATTAAAATACTTTCAATCTCAACACTAAAGAGGTGGAGGCAGGAAGATTAGGAATATCAGGTTGTCCTTGGCTACATAGTAAGTTTGAGGCCAAGTTGGGCAACAAGAGACTTAATTTCAAAACAAAATAATTTCTCTCTTGTTACACTTTTCCTATAAACTTTGGGTGTGAGTTATAATGACCCAAGAGGAAGAGTGTGGTCGTTTGTATGTGAATGAACCTCATCTTAATTAGAGTTTCTATTGCTTTGATGAAACATCATGACCAAAAGACAAGTTGGTCAGGAAACGGTTTATTTGGCTTATACTTCTATAACACCATTCATCACTGAAAGAAGCAGTGACAGGAACTCAAAACAAGGCAGTGTCCTGAGACAAGAGCTGAGGCAGAAGCCATGGAGGGGCTCCCTACTGGCTTGCTCCCTATGGCCTGATCAGCCTTATTTCTTATAGAACCCAGGACCACCAGCCCAGGGGTGGCACCACCCACAATGGGCTATGACCTCCCACATCAATCACTAGTTAGGAAAATGTCTTACAGCCATATCTTATAGAAGCATTTTCTCAAATGAGGTTTCCTATTTTTCAGATAACTAATTTGTGTGTCAAGTTGATATAAGACAAGCCAGCACAGGCCTCATAGGTTCATATATTTGAATACTTGGTGGAACTGTTTAGGAAAAGTTAGGAGGTGTGGCCTTTGAGGGTTCAAAAGCCCACGCCATTCTCAGTTTGTTCTCTCTCTCTCTCTCTCTCTCTCTCTCTCTCTCTCTCTCTCTCTCTCCTATTCTCCCTCTATTCCCTTATCTTTTCCCTCCCTCCCCCTTTCTTTCCACTTTCACTCCTGCTGGTCTACTGCCATCCTCCCTGCAATGATGGCCATGGAGCCTATTACCCTTTGAAACCATGGCCCCCAAATTAAATGCTTTCTTTTATAGGTCCTGTTGTTCAGGGTGTTTTGTCAAAGCAACAGAACAGTAACTAAAGCAAGGAGATTGCAAACATTCCCAAATGAGATGTTGAGCTGCTGTACCCCTGAAACTGTGTAGCACAGGCTGGCCTGGAACTATGTAGCACAGGTTGGCCTGGAACTTGTGGTGATCTTCCTGTTTTCATTTCCTGAGTAGTGGGAATCCTGGTCCATGTCATCATACCTGACCAAAGAGTCAAAGTATTAATCCCAATGTACAAGAGTAAAGACCTCCAACCCCAAATCTAGCTTTAGAATTCGGGGTCTTGATCTTGTTAGAGCTTCCAAGAATGTTAATCCCACCAGGTAAGAATAAGGGCTACTACAAAAAATAAGGCCAGTTAAGCAAGCTTTATTTACTATGCGTAGGATTGAATTTCTAAAGGGAGATTTGAGAGAGCAATGTGGGTGAACTATTTAGGCCTCCTCTTATAAGGAAAAAAGGTGCAAACTGAGATTTTCAGAGGAATTTTGTAACATAAGTACTTGGCAAGCAAATTACAAAAGCAGACAGCAGATATGATTATTTGATAGATTATCTTGGCAGAACGCCTCAAGATTCTTTGGCAGAACATCTTATCTTAGGGTAGAATTCAGGATACATTCAAAGTGTGAGTCAAACTCTATAGAGTGGGAAACTTACTCTGACCTTGTAATAAAATGGCTTCTAATCTTAAGATGGAGTCAGGTTGGTCCTGACTTGACATGAAAATAAACTTGAAAGTCTTTTGAGAAAATATCTTTAAAAATAAAAGCACCTGATAATTTATTTTTTGAAAATTTATGCATCAAGATGTTTTATCGTACGTCTTGAGTAAAAACTTGTAGAAGAAAATATTGCTGATAAAAGCCACAATACTAAATTGTTCATCCTGTGCAAAGAGGACCTTTACCTGCTTCCCACTGGAACCCTTAGAAAAAAAATGATCAAAAAATGATCTACCCAAGAGATTCAGACACAGAAGAGTCTAAATGGCAGCATGATGTTTTGAACATTGTCTTCTAAAAACACCTGGGAATACTTTACTTCCTTAAAGGAATCCATGGAAGGTGGGTGGGATTGAGAACTGTGTGAGCATCAACTGGACTTTTCCTGAAGAAAGTTCTTGGTACATGGATTAAGCCAAGGTTGTGACTGAGTCTTAGAAGATCAAAAACTCTAGTGGGAGAGAGGGAAGGAGCCAAGGCAACAGGGAAACACCAAGGAGTCAAGGGCTGAGAAATCTCTCCAGATAGCCACGTGGTGCTTATACTTATATTTTATTGATCAGAGCTCAATTTGCAACCACACCTGACTTTGGAGAAGTCTAGGAGACAGGATTTTATTCTAAAACAAGAAGGCTGAGGTAAGCATTGAGAAAAAGAACAAAACACAGTACTACCCAGGATGAAAAACACTGCCTTGTGATTACGATCTAGATGAAGTGGATGGTGTCTCAGACATTATACAGTGCTAAAATGACTATATAAATAAATGTACTATAAGCCATGTACATATACACAGACAGACAGACAGACACACACACAAACAAATGTAGCTAAATAAGTGAAATAATTCATTTCTAGAATAATTTGATAAAATTTCAATAGTCATTTTTGTATGTTTGTGTGTGAGAGTATGGTGTATGTGTGCTTGTATGAACATGTGTAGTGGGGTATACATGACTGTAAATGCTAAAGGAGGCTATCAGATGTCCTACTCTACCATTTTCTATATTACAGAGTCTTACTGAGTCTGGAGCTAGGCTGGGGTCAGAAAGTCTCAGTGATCCTTCTCCCCATGACCCCTGTCCTTACACAGTACTGAGGCTACATGTCTGTTGAGTGGCCATGCCCAGTTGTGTATGTGAGTGTTGGGATCTGAACTCAGGCCCTCATGCTCATACAGCAAACACACTTACACACTGAGCTATCTCTCCAGATTCTCAATAGTCTCTTTTAAAGATTATGAAAAATATAGTAGAAAGCAAATCAAAGATACAGAAGCATTTAATGATATGATAAAAATGTTGAATACATAGATGCCCATATACACATTTTAAAGCTTCAGGTAAAATTAATTACAATTATTTATTTGACTTCAGAGAAATTCCTTTATTTCTTTTCACTAATCTATTTAAAAGAAAATCATTTTTTAAAAATGGTGTGTTCTCTCACAGGGTATGTCCTCACTGTTAAGTGGATATTAGCCCAAAAGTTCGGAATACCCAAGATACAATTCATAGACCATATGAAGCTCAAAAAGAAGGAAGACCAAAGTATGGATGCTTCTGTACTTCTTAGAAGAGGGAATAAAATAATCACAGGAGGAGACATATGGAGACAAAGTGTGGAGCAGAGACTGAAGACAAGGCCATCCAGAGACTACCGTACCTGAGGATCCATCCCATATACAGTTGACAAGCACTATTGCCGGGAAGAGCCTGATATGGCTGTCTCCTGAGAGGCTCTACCAGAGCCTGACAAATACAGAGGCAGATACTGGCAACCAATCATTGGACTGAGTACAGGGTCTCTGATGGAGGAGTTGGAGAAGGGACTGAAGGAGCTGAGGGGGTTTGCAGCCCCATGAGGAAGGGAGAGCAACAGTGTCAACTAGCCAGATCCCCTGAGCTCCCCGGGACTGGACCACCAACCAAAGAATACACATGGAGGGCGCATATGTGGCAGAAGATGGCCTTGTTGGACATCAGTGGGAGGAGAGGCCCTTGGACCTGAGGAGGTTTGATGCCCCAGTGTAGAGGAATGCCAGGGCAGGAAGGTAGGAAGGCAAGAGTGGGTGGGTGGGGGAGCACCCTCATAGAGGCAGGGGGAGGGGGGATGGGATAGGAGGTTTTGGGAAGGGAAACCTGGAAAGGGGAAAACAATTTAAATGTAAATAAAGAAAACATCCAGTAAAAGAAAAAAATAAAAAGGTGCCTTCTCTAATCATAATAAATATAAAAATTAAGATCTCGCTCTTCTAGTGTGTGATTCGGGGAGGATGTCTTTTCCTCAACAACAGTTTCATTGTGAAGTTGCTTCTAATGAAAATTGGTAAATGAAAACACGATGCCAAAGTTTACAGAAATCTGATAAGAAATCTCTCCCAACACTCTGTCATGTGATTAACAACAAAAAAGCTGAGTTCGTAAATGTAAAATAAAAGTTTCCTGATAAGCAGTCATCAACAAAGAACCTTGCTCTTGTTCAGGGAACCTGAAATTCATGATTCCTTGTAGGCACTGACAAATACAAGGTCAGAGTCTCTTTTCTTCTGCCTGGTGTGTTCCACTCAAGACCCCGTGGAATTGAGTTAGTTTTTTCATGTCAAATTTCATTTTGTCAGACTATGAAAGTTATTGTTGCTAGGACTGAAAGCTCTGCCCGGTGACAGGAGCCTGTGTTCTGTCAGATGTTGTTGCTGACCTTTCCCACCTGATGTGGAATCTGATTGGCTCATGCAGCTGCTGGGCCACCAGAGATGTACCATAATCGTTATTTACCTTTAATGATTACACTTCTGCTTAGGAGGTGTTGAAATGTCGTTAATTTTTACGTTATAATTGCACTCTCTGGAATGTTTTCTGAGTCTGACTGAATGAGGATTATTATTTTCATAGAAGTTTGGAATGAAAAAATCTAAAAAATTGGCATCCAAGGGTGCTGACTCAGGCTCGTTCATCTCATGGATGTATGAGGAAAGCTGGTTTTGAATTACTTTATTGGAGAACATCTAACTTAGACATTTTCTGGAAGGGAAATCTGTTTGCCATTAGCCTGAAAGGATGCAAAGTTTAAACAAATGTCACAATTTAGCAAAAAATAAAATCCAAAACTAAAACTAAAAATAAAAAATGAACAGAGAGAGAAGGGCAGCTAGCATAGGAAAAAATAAGGATTCTCTGATTGGCAATGCTTCTGATTTACTTGAGGGTAACCCTGGCTATGAGCCAGAGGATGCATTTTCCCCAAGTTCCACCTTCAAGCTTTTCTTTGAGACTCCTTGGGCTGTAGGGTATTTGAGGTTACACGTGAAAATAGTCCTGTGATTAGTATGCACGAATCAGCCTCTTTCTCAGCGCTGGGGATTGGATCCAGGACTCTGAATGTGTTCCATAAGTGCTTTACCACTGAGCTATGTCCTCAGCTCCAGAATGTTTTTGGTAGTTTTGTTGGTTGGCTTCAATGAACATCTCAGTTATGTAAATTTTGTTGGAAGCGAGAAAGCTGCACAGTGACTCATATCTATGGATGGAGAGATGGTGGTGGAGAAGAAATATGATAGGTTCCACATTTGAAGACAGTTACTGCTGGTATTTATTTATTTATAACTTCCTCCCTCTTTTACAACTTCAACAGGCAGAGGAGGAAATACCACCATGCTCAAGCCTTTGTGTATACCTGCTTTCTTTCTTTTTCTAATGTTAAAAAGGGTAAAATGTGCTTTTTATAAAAGGAGAAGGTAAGGACCTTCTATCCTTTCTTTTAAAAAAAAAACACCAAACCAGCTATTAGAGCTCTCTTCTGACCATGTCTCACAGAATTCTGTTAATTATACTGCTTTGGTGTAGTGTGTAGTTTTTGTTATCATGTTTTAAGTTCTGGATGGACTACACTACCAGTCCCCACTCAGGGTCTTCTAGATCTATGGATAAACAACAACAACAACAACAACAATAACAACAACAACAACAACAACAACAACACACACACACACACACACACACACACACACACATACATACACACTTAAAAACACATGCCAGTTAATCTTAAATTGCCTTTGCTAACTCAATGACTGGGCACTCCTAAACCTCCCTGCCACCCTGGGTATAATCTGATAAAGTGGTCATTGGCTACTTCAACCGAAAACTCACATGGCTGGTTGGCTTTATCTCCTGCTGCTGCTATTCCTCCTTCTTCTTCCTCAGTTTTCTTGATTCTCCCTGCATCTTCCCATGGAACTCTAAGTGTCCTGCCCCATCCTCAGTCATTGGTCACTGGTATCTTTATTGATCGATCAAGAGCCAATTGGGGAACAGGATCTTAGCATCAGCAGTATCCCCTACACTTTGGTAATTGTTGTGGATAGTCTTGTTCTGTTTCCAGTCATGTGCTCACTCTTCTGTGAAGCCCACTGTAAAACTTGAGCTGAATGCTGTGAACACCACTCTGATTTTGTGTTTTCATTCCACATGGCAGAACGGCATCAACTCCCACATCTTTGCAGCTGATAACCCAGTTGAAGCCATGGTATGATTTCTGAGCTTCTACATTTATGCATTTCTATTGAAAAAGCAAAAGCTGTCTTGTAGTGTATTTCTTACTTACTAATTGATAAGCTTGCTCTGTCCCACTGCACTTATCAACCATGCTGTCTGAAAATGAAAATCCTGACATCTTGCTAAGAATTGAGAAAATGTGTGTCATTCTTAATTTGGGCTGTTATGCTAAAGTCATAATCTGGCTGACTTATAAGCAACAGAACTTTATTTCTCCCAGATCTATAGCAAGTAGGAAGCCAAAGATCATATGTCAGCAATGTAGAGTTCTAGTAAGAGTCCTCTTCAGAACTACAGACTGCTAAGCAGAAGTCAGAGCGCAAGCGTCTTATCTTCTGACTTTTATGACAGCATTAATCCTCCCCCAAGGCATCCACCATAAATACATTGCTTTGGAATACCACTATACTGGGCGTGAGATTATGATGTAAAATTTCAGGGGCAGAATGAATGTACAAAGATCAGAAACCTGCTTGCATTTCCTATTTAGTTACTGTCCACTGTAAACCTTTTGAAAAAAAAGAAGTATCACAGACACAGAAATACAGCAGACTTAGAAGCAAGCAAATCTTTAAACAGTGTTTTCCTTGGCGCTTTAAAGAGTAGGTTTGAGGGCCAGTAAATGGGAGAGTGTGGGGTGGCAGGCATGGTGAGGGGGGAGGCAACAGGGGTTTGTTCTTGTTGGTTTTGTTTGTTTGTTTTTTGGAGGGGAAACTGGGAAAGGAGAAATCATATGACATGTAAATAAAGAAAATATCTAATAGAAAAATAAAGAGTAGGTTTGAACTTAATGTACACTCTTAATTCCTTTAATTAAACTTAATTTACTTAAATTACAAGAAATAATGAGTGCTTCCTGATCATAAAGTTGGCATTAGTTCTATTGTTCAGGAGGGAAGCCTTGGAAAATGTCTATAGACTCACTGAGGATAGTGTCCATTAGGTGTTGCTACTATAGAATCATTCTGGGGTCCCTCTCACAGAAAACCAGGATTTGTTTCTCTAAAGAGTCTTATTTGGGGCTATAAATCATCTGTGGCCATTGGAGGAACCCTTGGTCAGTGCAGGCCAATGGGTTCCTACAGGTTACTGAGAGTACTTTTCTTTAAGTGAGTGGCCTACAACCCTACTGCAGTTGCCCTAGATACAAATGCAGTGATGTAGTTTGGAAAACAAAATACACTTAAGTAGACAGTGCACTAAATGGCACTGTCTACTTAAATGGAGATGTCCATGGCGGTCCATGATATGATCGTCAAAACCCATCTGAATCTAGCATCCCTTGGTTACCTGGGCCCAGAGAGTAGCCATGTATCTGAGATAAGGGCATTGACAAAACCTTCATGCTTGAGAGCCCAGGAAGGAGATGAGCATGGCCAAACTGTGACCTATAGTGTAGGGTCATCCTTCAGGGGCTGCATTGACAGTTATATAGTATTTCTTCTCTGTCTGTAGGGCAGACTCAATGTGAATAAGAAACAAAGGGAGGTCCGGTGATTGGCTATGAGTATGTCACAACCTCCTTCGACGGCTTATGTATCCTGTATATCAAACAATTCAGGGATTAATAGGAAGGGATGGGGGAGGAACCGAGGAAGGGAGGGAGAGGGAGAGAGGGAGGGAGGGAGAGCAAGGGAGGGAGAGAGAGAGAGGGAGGGAGAGAGAGAGATTAATGAGGTCCCTATTTATTTAACACTTAGTTTCTCTAGTATTAGTTGGAAAAAGTTAGAAAAAAGAGAATTTGTATCTCAGGGTTGATGGGCAGATATAGTGATTTCACTAAACAGTGTGTGTTCAGGACTTTTCAGTTAACTTGCTTATTATCTTTAAAAGTCCTACAAAAATCTTTCCAAATATTGTGGCCAACAGATACCTAGATATGATTTACCTGACTACAGCACTCAGTGTTTTATTGGGGAACACTAGGTAAGAAGCTGCTTATAGAATATTCTCATAAATTATCTACTCCCTTTTCTTCCACTGATAAGTGTTAAATGTTGCATTCACATTAAAGCAAACAATGACTTCATATTTCATGGGAATTATTTGTGGTAGTGCATAAAGGAAAAGTCATTTCGTGATGGAAGGATGACGGATGCTGAATGTGAAGCCAGAGAAAACAAGACTTTCTTGTTTCAGGAAAGACATGTTTAGGATTTTCCTTCTTAAATTTATATTCCTTTTAAGGAAATAAATGTTAAATACTATATTTTTTCCATTTGTTTCAGGAGTTTCCTTATAGAATGATAAGAGATAGAGCTAAGTCCTACAAACACAGTCTGAGTTTTAAGGAAGCCTGGAGGGCTAGATGTGGGTTTGGGTATAGACCAACAAGGTCAGGAGAGCACTGTGTGCCCACGCACAGAAGGAGATGGCAGAGTGGCTGTGCTGGAGTCCCGAGAAGCATAGGGTGCTGACGTGAGCTTTCTGATCAAGTGAGGCTGTTAATCTTCTATCCCACTTCACTGCTCCATTTGACAACAACACAAACAGAAACTCCAGGCTTTCCCCCAGATCTTGTCTGTACCAGAGCAGTCTGTCTGTAGCAGAGCTTGAATAATTGCAGAAGGTAGTGCTGTTTCCTCTTTCCCAGGCGCTGAGGAACAGTGAGTTCTCTCCATATAATCCTGTGCAAAGAGAGCATTCCAGAAGGTTGGGGGTCACTGGTTACTCCATCAGCCAGTTCTTGCTCAAGGAAGACAGGTGAGGCAACCTGAACTTTGTTGCTGCTGATCACGCATTACACAGATAATTGCTCTACCCTCACAGCTGTCTTCCCAATGAACCTTAACTCATAGTCTAGCCGGAGCCACAGAATCATTGCCAATGCTGTCTTCATTTCCCTTTCCCTGTGCCAGCTCCCTGAACGCTTGGATTTTGCAATTCACTCAGGCCTTTCTTTTCATTAGAAGGAAGGGGGTGGAGAAGACAGGAAGGGAGGGAGGGAGGGAAGGAGAGAGAGAGAGAGAGAGAGAGAGAGAGAGAGAGAGAGAGAGAGAGATGAGAATGTAAACAGTGCCCTCTTCAGGATGCTTAGATCACTGAGAAGCACTTCTTTTTTTTCTTTTTCCCTCTTTTTAAATTATTAATTATTCAATTAATTTACATCTCAAATGACATTCAACTTTCCAGTTACCCCCTCCACCAACCCAAACAGGCGTTTACATTTTTTTCTTAGAAAAATCTATGTTTTCAGATTCTTACTGGTCCCATAAGGCTTTTTCCCCCCC
>JADRCC010549973.1:923-11808 GCA_019843855.1 Hylomyscus alleni
GCCAGCCTCAACACTGCACCTAATGACATTGTCCTTGGTTATGTCTGGTCCAATTCTGACCATCAGCTTGAATAACAATGCAGAGAGCTGCCGGGAAACATTTATGAAGGATGTGCTATGGAAATCGGGGACTGGGAATTGCTTCTCCAGTTTTACACCCATGGGTGGCAGGCATCACTATTGAACTGTAGGATTTTATTCCCTAGAGGCAGGCCCAGGCCAAAGAACCATCCTCCTGATGGTGCTGCAAGCAGCTACTATTAACCAGAGTTGGACTGTGAAGTGAAATCCATGTGCTGTGATTTTAATGCGTGTTACCAAGATGAAGTTAAATGGAACTGATTCATGTCAGGATGTACTCGTTGGTTCATGCACATAGAGGGACCACCACTCAAATTGCCTCTATAACACTCTTATCAACCATGCTGGGTAGCTGGAACCCAAACTCTACAGTGAGAGCCATGTCTGAAAAACATTAGGCACTATAATCTAGTCCTGCAAGCAATGACAGGCAGATGGTATGAAAGGCGTCATTGTCTTGAGATGGGCTTAAGTCACAAGAGTATTTCTTTGAACCTCATAGTATGATGCCACTAGACTCATTGACCTTTGCCTCTGGATTCTAGAAAAGTACTTTCTCCCCTAAGTTTCTCTCAAGAACAATACCTCATCTTTCTCCATGGTCTAAATTTTGGACCTCTACTTCGCATATTGCTTCTTCTTGATATGTTTGGTTAATAAGCTGCCCTGTGTTAATTACCTTCCTGGTTTCTGAAACAAACTACCCAGCCAAAGCAACTCACAGAAGGAAGATTTATTTCCATGTACAGTTCAAGGAGAAACTCACCATGATGGGGAAGGCCTGGCTGCAGGAGCACGGGGCTGCTGGTTCCATTGCATCCACAGTCAGGAAGCTAAGAGTGACAGATGCTGTAGTCAACCAGATTTCTCCTTTTTAAGCAGTCTGTAATCCCAGACCATGAAATGTTGCTTCTGTCTCCAGTGCCCTTAATCTAGAAAATTCTTTCAAGATGCCCAGAGAGTTATTTCTAAGGCAAGTTGAGATCATGTGCACTTGATGATGTAAACTAGCATAGCCCCTAAGGGAGCCTTACTTCTAACTTGACTATAGTTTGATCACCCTCCCCTGATCTCAGCATTCTGAGAGAAAGGAAGAGAGAGACAGAGAGAAATAGATGGAGACAGAGACACAGAGAGAGACAGAGACAAAGAGAGACAGAAAGAGACTGAGAGCAAAGAGAACGAACATGGGTTCACCACTGATCCTGATCAGATCTTGTTTCTTAGAAGCTTTCTAACTTTGACATTGGCAGAGAGTTCACCCCCTCTGGATCTGAGTTCTATTAATAGTAATGGCAAGAGTTGTGAGGATGATGTAGATGATGTAGATTCGAGACAGACTTACTGTCTACTCAGTATAGACTATGGTTTAAAATGGGGCAATAAAGATATATCCTTCCTACTCCTGAAACTTTCTCCCAAATAACAATAATAACAAAAAAACTTCATAGTTAATAATGGTTGGGGAAGTTACAACCCTACTGCCCTAGTTTTATTTCTGGTGCTGTGATAAAATACCATGACCAAAAGCAACATAGAGAAAGAAGAACTTTCCTGTTTCCAGTTCCAGGTTATAATCCATTATTGTAGGGCAGTCAAGGCAGGAATGTAGAACCTCACAGCCAATAGCAGAGAGAAAGGAATGCATCCTTGGTACCTGCTTGCTTCTATACTGCTTCACGGTTACATAGTCCGAGCTCCCTCTCTGGAGAGAATAGTATTGCCCCTGATGGGCTGGGTCTTCCCACTTCAACACCAAGAAAATCCCCTACAGGCCAACTCGATGTAGGTGATTCCTATTAAGGTTCTCTCTCAAGCCCACACTTAAAACTAACCAATACATTTACCCTGTTCATAAGGCAGAAGTGTCATTGAGGTATGGTAAGTGCCTCAGAAAGATGCATGATACAGGAGTGTCAAAGGAGCTATGACAAACAGCAAGCCACACTTCTTGGTAGAGTTCCAAAGCCTAAAGCTTGAGGTTCCATGTGCTGAACACTGTGGACCATGGGGCTCAAGGCTACTGAAAGCCAGGAGTTGATACTGTAAGGAGCCTCCTCCATCCTAGCCTCCCAAACTCCATGGGCAGTTCTATTGAAGACATGAGACCCTGTCTCTAGGGAGAGCCAGGGACCATATGAAAAGTTGTGGGATTGAGGGCCTAGATGGGAAACTGGGAGACAAATACACACACATACCCTGAAGGCAGCAGCTAGGCTATGATGGAGGTTCAGAGTTTTAGAGAACTGCTCAGAAGTATTTGGAAGTCAGCCCCCATGAATGTTCTTTGATAAATAGCTCCTAATCAACATTAGGACCTGATGGTTAATAGGAATAGATATTTTCCGATAAGAAACATCAAGATGAAGGTTTTAAAAAATGAACTAAAGAAAGATCAAAAATTTCTAAAGGAACTAATAGAAATCAGTTTATTCATTCATTTATGGAATTGATAATTTTTCTGGAAGCATACTTTAAGTGACTAAAAACAAAGAAGAAAGTTGTTTTTTTGAGTCTTATTTTTATTCTTTGTGATCAAGTAGGAAGGTTAATATTAGAGAGATCTCAAGAAAAGGAGAATAAGAAAGTAAATGGTGATAAGACATAAAAGATAATACAAAGTGAAGCTATGTCCAGAGTCCTGGATATCTGGGTAGCTGGAGTTCTCAGCTGCAGAGTAAAAATGGAGAGGTAGATCTTGAGGTGATCCCCAAAATGGAATGATCCAAACCCCATGAGGTGACCAGAGGAGACTTTAACTCAGGCATAGCCTTATGAAATTTTGGAATATCTGGGACAATAGTAAGATTCTAAAACTTCCAGAAAGGCCTTGAACATACAACATGCATGGTCATAGAGTTCTCAATGGCAACACCAGAGCCTAGAGTAGACACTGACAAAGTTATAACTTTGATAGGAAATGACCTTCAATCTGGAATTCCAAACCTAGTCACTAACAGATGAAGGTGAAGTGAAGTGAAGATGTTTTCACATGTGCAAAAAGTGCCCAGTCATTTATCTCTCTGCGTGTTTACCAGGAGGTAGGGGGAAGGATAGTTGGTCTTCTAAGACAATAGGACCATCCAAGAAAGAAGTGATGGTGTTAAGGACACGGGGATTCAGGGCAAGGAGGATGCTCAGGGCACTTCCAAGGTGAGAAGACTGGATGGGCTTGGCTCAAGAACCACAAAGCAGAGCCCTTTCTCGAGCCACCAGCATCCCCAGTTCAGTAGGAGGCTGATAACCTCTTGAAAGGAGTTTGTTCATAAGGGTGTGGGGGAGGCTGGGGAATAGGAGGGTAGTAGATTAATTATCAGAGGTCACTCTGGAAAAATTATATTGACAGCTATTTTATGACTTTGGTGGGAGTGGGAAAATTTAGCTAAAACATTAAATAATATAAAACTCCAAAGCAATGAACTCAACAGTGAATGACATTATGCGGCCCTAATATGGATTTAAGCAAAAAATGGTGACCATAGAAGGAAGACAGCTGTAAGAAGTGAAGAGAGCAAGGTTGCTTGTTATGACGGGAAGCTGGGAGGTCATACGTGACATAGATTATTCTGGGGACACTGGAACACACAGAACCATCTATAAGTCTGGCTATGAACACTAGGATAAAGGATCGAGGGGTTTGAAGGGCTCCCTGTAGGAAGTGGGATGGGTTTGTATAGGATGGGGTGGGGATTGTTCTCGGTGGTGAGATTCTTTTTAACTCTGTGTGTGTGTGCGCGTGCACGTGTGTGTGCATGTGTGTGTGTGTGTGTGTGTGTGTGTGTTTCAATGAAAATAAATGTTTGAAGAGAGACAGAGAAGTTGCATGTGGAACATGCTCTCGCTTGGTGCCCAGTTCAGGCTGCTGTCAAAAGTGCCCGTTAAAGTGTGCTGAGCTGCTGCCTGACCCTCTAGTACTTGATGCTGGAGGCTTCATCACAAGCTGAGAGTCTGATTTTCTGAAGTCATTGTGATCCTGTTTTCTTTAAGATGTTCTTGAAAGAAAACTTAGTTAAGGGAGGGCCTGGCACCAGTGCCCAACGTCTTTCCAATGTTACAACATTACACTCTGTGTCTCTGATCTCCTCCCAAGGGACCTCAGAAACAGATGGACATTCATAGAAAAAAGGCATCCTTAAATGTTCACCTGGTTCAAATATGGGGAACCGATCCCATACTCACTGAAAGCAAGACAGGCACAGTACTCTGCAGATTCTCATTGTCCCCTGTGTGTGTGTGCCCATGTCCATCTGTGTGCACATACAGACCAGAGGAGAGCATGAGCCATCTTTATCAGTCTCCTTTTTATTCCTCTGAGGCAGGATCTCTTGCTGAATCTAAAACTCTCCATTTTTATGCTATGCAAGTGTCCAGCAAATCAGAGTGATCCTTCTGTCCCCACCCCTTCCCTAGCACTAGATTGACAATGTACAGTGAGGAGGTCCAACACTTTTGGAGTTTGGCCCAAACTCAGGTCCTCATGCATGCCTGGCAACAGCTCTTAGCTACCCTAGCCATTACTCAGCCCTTGACTCTTTAAAAATAGTTATTAACTTAGTCATTACTAAGATGATATTTTAGAGACATCCAGGAATCAGTGAGGACATAGACACTCAAAATCATTTTAGGAGTTCACACAAGTGACATCTGATCATATATACATATACACATACACACATGCATATACATACATATATACACATATACATATACTTGTACATGTACGCACATACACATACCTTTTAAAGATTCTTGACTTTTTGTCAGTTTTTCTTGATTGTGACCCAAGTGTCTGGCAAAGACAATCTAAAGGACAGAGGATATACTTTGGCTCAGAAGATTCAACCCTCCATCACTTGGCTCTGGGAATGTCTGTGGAGAAGACCATAGTGGAGAGGAATGTGAGACAGAAGAGGGCTGTTCGCTTCACAGTTGACCATAAATCAGAGAGAATGACACAAAGGGACCAGGGACCAGGAACCACAAAGCACCTGCTGCCCCTAGTGACCTACTTCTTCTAACTGGTTTCCACATCTCAGAGTTTCCAGAACATCTCAAAATAGTGCTATCTGCTCACAGTCCCACCCAGATTTCCAAATCCTGAGTCAGGAAAAGCTCCCAGGTTGTTTCTTCTCGAGGCAATTTCTGGGGCCTCTGAGGAGTAAGCTGCACCAGGGAGTGTGAGGTATTTGGAAGTTGGGCATCTCTGCCACATACCCTCTTAGCTATGTTTCCCTCCTAAGAATTTCTTAAGGGGAGGCACGGTCTTAAGGCTTTACAGAGCAAGATTCTCAGATAACTTTTCAATCCATGAGTCTTTTGGGAAGACACTTCATGTCCAAACTAGAACATTTGGTTCTGTAAGAAACCTTCACAGGGTCCGTTTTCAACTCATCCATCCTGCCCCACCAATCCCTTGCATATTCCTTTTCTTAGGACAATGTTATTTTCAGGACAATAGCTCATGTGTAGTTTAGCAATGGAATAGAAAAATGACATGTTTTCATGGGTTCCAGAAATTCTGCATGAAATTATGACAGTCGCTTATTACCAAGCCTTTCTCAATGGGGCAAGCACATGCTACATGCATCTCCTTTATCACCTGACATCATGATAATCCCATGACATACTGGTTTATTGCATATGCAGAAAGTAAAGTTTAGAGAGATACTTGAGAGTGAGTCACTCGAACACAATATTTTCACCTGCTTTCCTGTTTCGAGTGACATGATCCAGAGTGGATAAACTTTGTTCTAACTTATAGTGTCTGTTTCATTGTTATTAATATTTTGGATTACTAAGACTTCTATGTGACTTTCCAGTGTTAAACCACTGTTCATAAGGGGGTGTGAGGGTAGACACTTTGAAGGGATTGGCAGTAAATGCTCACAGGGGACAAGGATGGCAAGGAAGGCAGCTGCCTGAAGCAGGGAGGCTGACTCTCAACTTTCGAACGCCTCCACCAGGACTGCAGGTCCTTTTCCCAGCATCTTTCTGGATGCCAGTGCATCCTCAGTGCTCAGTTATTTGATATTTGTACAGATTATACTTTTGCAGCTTCCTCTTAGGCACAGAACCTCACTTGTAGATGGGCCCTTCGCTACTTAGCGTGTGCGACCTGTTTTTAGCCAGATGGGAAGCGAGCAGAGATGTGCGCATGATGAGGCTGACAGCACAGGAGGAAAAAGGCTGAGCTCTTAGCATCCTTTCGGCCTCAGAGCAGTCAGGCCAGCCCTGGAGTGCACGAGCAAACTCTAGCTAAAGCCAAAATGCTATTTTGAATTTCTTTCACAGATAACCATTTCCAATCCTGCCATATTAAACAACGAAGTAATGATGTTTATTCCTTCTCATAGCAAATGTTCTTGAGGCCAGGTAATATACATACATGCATACATACGTACATTTATACATACAACATCTATACATACAACATCTACTCTTGTATGATAGTTTGAATATGCTGGCCCATGGGAAATGGAACTATTAGGAGGTGTGGCCTTGTTGCAGTTGGTGTGGCCTTATTGGAAGACATGTGTAATTGTGGGAGTGAGCTTTGAGACCCTCCTCCTAGCTGCCTGAAGACAGTCTTCTCCTGTTTGCCTTCGGAACACGATGTAGAACTCTCAGCTCCTCCTGCACCATGCCTGCCTGGGTGCTGCCACGATCCCACCTTGATGATAATGGACTGAACCTCTGAACCTGTAAGCCAGTCCCAATTAAATGCTGTCCTTTATAAGAGTTGCTTTGGTCATGGTGTCTCTTCACAGCGGTAAAACCCAAATTAAGACACCATCCATCCGTCTATCCATCTTCCTATTCATTTGCTTGCTTAATAGACATTTTGGGTGGAGTTCTATCCAAGTTATTTATGACACCTCTACTTTGCATCAGACATGGAGCTAGATGCTAGTTACTCATACTATCATAAATTTGCTTTAATGGAGCTAACTGGCTGAATGAAGAAAGTCTTTTCAACTGGGAAGGTTTTCCTTGCCACAACATACTACTCGGACATTACCCAAGTGAGAGGCAGAAAACTTGCTTAGTGGGGTCAGACGAAACACATTTGCCATTTGCTTTACTTTAAAAAGGAAGAAGTCCTGGGGGATCCAAAGGTCCATCAGTATCCCAGGATGGCATCGTTCTGTCAAATGAGGCCAAGTTCTGGCTATGAGTCAGGGACAAGGAAAGAGACTTCAGCTCTTTCAACAGACAGAATTTAATAGAAACACTTGTTAGCCCTGTATTGAAAAACTGAAAGGGCATGAAAAAGATTTTGTGAGTAACCCAAAAGGCAGCAACTGCAGGAAGTGGCTGTCACTCAACAGAAGGGGGTGGGGCTATTAAAATTCGAAAGCCTTAGAAGCTGTGGAGAGCTGGAATTCTTGTCTGCACGGTGTGGGGGGAGGGACATGTGTTTGGGGTTAATGTCTCTGGGCTGAGAGGAGGTCGCTCACGGGTGATGCTTTTCATCTCCAAGGAGGAGGAGGGAGAAGAGGAGGAGAAGCCAGATTCCTGCTGTTGGTATTGTAAGCAGCCACAATGAGGCTGTTTTTCCCAAGTGTTGGGAGTTTTATAAACTGGAGGTAAGAACTGCTACTGGGGTGGGAGTCGGGGGAGGGCAGGGGCGTGGGTGCCACTGTTGGATGATGCTGACCAGAGTAGGAATTGAAGCTGTGTGGGAAACTGTCCTTCCTTCTCCAGCTTTGGGTCTCCATCTAGTGTCCCATATTGCCACAGCCTAGGAAGGAAGCAGTAGATGGAGTAGAAATGGCCTGGATCATTGGGAGTAGGTTTGGAGCCAGAGATCAGATCTGGTAGCCAGCACTTCCTCTGTTCCTCTAGACTGAATGCTTATGCCCTCCCACACTCTGAGTCTCACTGGGATAAGATAAAACTCTTTGGAGATGGACTTTAGGGAAGTGACCAGGGTGAGATCTTGAGAGTGGAGCTGTCGTTGTGGGGTTAGTGT
The DNA here is from genome assembly GCA_019843855.1 of Hylomyscus alleni. Classification (NCBI taxonomy): domain Eukaryota; kingdom Metazoa; phylum Chordata; class Mammalia; order Rodentia; family Muridae; genus Hylomyscus; species Hylomyscus alleni. The sequence goes on from JADRCC010549973.1 coordinate 8,977, forward strand.
CTTAATAACAAGAGGTACTGGAGAGCTTGCTCACTTTCTGAAGCATTAGGCCACAAGAGAAGCGAGCAGGAGAGTCCACACGTTGTCTACCTGCAAGTCATGGGCAGAGGACTTACCGTCAAGCTTTAACAACAGCCTTGATCTTATCTTGGTCTTTCCGACACTCAGCACAGAGAGAAATAAATGACAATTGTTTAAGTCACCCAACGTACTGCGTTCTGTCATGGTAACCAGAGCAGCAGGGGAGGTCCCTCTGTGACTCTGGTGTGGAAACTTCCTGAGGTGGATGAAAGGCCCAGAAGCTCCCAAGCCCAAGAGTTGTTTTCTGAGAATGACACTAAGTCTGAGAGAGAGAGAGAGAGAGAGAGAGAGAGAGACAGAGAGACAGAGAGACAGAGACAGACAGAGACAGAGACAGAGACAGAGACAGAGAGACAGAGACAGACTGAGATTAGTTCCTGGAGTCAAATCCCTTGGCTTAAACATACTTACACCAAGCTTCCCACCCCTTCTTCACTCTTCAGCAGCAGCCTGCTGCCCTTCAGGATGCGTCCCAGGAATCAGAGGTTGGGGGAGGGACCATCAGAAGCTATTAATCAACAGACAAGTCTTCTTCTTGCTGCATCATAAAGTCTTAAGGCTGAGCTTCAGCAGTTTATTAAATTACCAGAACGCCAAGAAAAATAGCTTTAATAACACATTTCTGCCTATCTATTATTTTTTTTTATAACCCAGAGTAGAGAATTAAAAGGCTCCCTACCATTTAAAATAGCATTTTTTAAATTAAAATGAACATGTTAGGGGGAATTTTTTTTTTTTTAAACTCAAGAAAAGAAGCCATTGATTTGGGATGTGATTACTCCAAGCCGACATTTTATGGCTAACTCATTGTGTGGTGAAGAGGAAGGAGGAGAGATGGTTTCCCTTGAAAGGTTTAAAGTACATCAATTAGAACAGGCAGATGGGCAGGTCACTCTGTCCTCTTACGGAGTTTAGTGTCACAAATACTATTTTCAAGAATTGCATGGGGGACTGGCAAGATGGCGTAATGGGTAAAGGTACTTGACACCCAGTGATGGAAGCCTGATGTCCTGAGTTCAATCCCCAGAGGCCACAGAAAGAAGGAGGGAATTGACTCCTGAAAGTTGTCATCTGATCATCATGTACCTGCCATGGTATGAGATCACTTCCCCGACCCACTCATACACATGCAAATAACTTACAGCGAAGAATTATATGCGGAAGTCACTTAAACGTATTGTCTAGGGGACCAGATGGCCAACTAGCTGAGACCTCGTAGGGAGCCAAGCCATGACAAAGTGCCCACAATTCTGGTTCTGCTTCAGAGATTAGCAAAAATTAAGAATTTTATTAGGTTCAAATGACTGTCTAAATGCATATGTTAATGCTAGAACCTAATTTATTTATTTAGATAGGTCATTTTAAGGCAGCATCTTATTATGCAGCCCATGTTGACTTTGAATTCATGATCTTCCTAGTGCTACAATCAAGGACTATATTCCATGTTTGAATCCCAAAATTTAATTATTTTTTTTAATTTTTCGAGACAGGGTTTCTCTGTGTAGTCTTGGCTGTCCTGGAACTCACTCTGTAGACCAGGCTGGCCTTGAACTCAGAAATCCTCCTGCCTCCCAAGTGCTGGGATTAAAAGCGTGTGCCACCACTGCCCGGCTCAAAATTTAATTCTTATGAGGGATTTCTAACCATTTTTTTTTCTTAAAAATGCTTTAATAGTCAGGTATGATAAGCAAATAAAAAAAAAGTTTCAGACCAGCAGACAACAGCGGGGCTTTTCAACCAGGTTTATTAAGGACTGTTAACAATAGACAAGTAAGGGAATCCACACCAATGGATGAAGAAAATGTAGAATATAAAAGCTATTATTCACCCACTAAGAAGAAAGAAATCATATTTGTGGGAAAAGGAGAGAAGCTGGTGAGTTAGTCAAGGTTCTCTAGAGTCACAGAACTTATGGAATGTCTCTGTATACTAAGGGAATTTATTGGAATGACTTACAGTTTACAGTCCAACTAACCTAGCAATGGGCAGCTGTGAATGACAAGCCCAAGAATCTAGTAGTTGCTCAGTCCCAGGAAGCTCATTGTTCCAGCTGGCCTTCTGCCGCGGTCAAGGACGACGCACCACTCGAGGAATCCTTCCAGCGTAGCTTTAATGTGTACAGCTCTTTTAGATGGCAGCGAAGACCCAGAGGCCCGAAGAAGCCCTGCTTATATAGGACTCGAGGTGGCTGGGATTGGTGCACCAAAGGCACTTCATTTGCATAGGTGCAGTGATTGGTTATGGGCAAGCACATGCGCAGTAGAAACCAGCGCCATCTTGGGGCGGCCCGGAAACGGGAAGTCAGCGCCATCTAGTGGCGAGAGGCTGTTTCGCTCATCAGCGCCATTTTAATGATGGGCGGCTTCCCACATCTCCCCCTTTTCTGTTTGACCCGAATGCAATACAGCTAGAAGCAGAGGCTCGCTGGGCCGTACTCCTACATGTTCTACCATGTAGTGCTCAAAACCCTATGAGTTTGCTTTTGACAACAGCCTAGTCCTGTGCAATGGGAACCTGAGCCCTAGGGGCTGTTGTCAAATGAACCAGGTGCATACCAGTGCAATGGGAACCCGAGCCCTTGGCTATGTCGCCTGTGTTCAGAGCTGCTTTTGCAGGAGGGTCAACCAAACTGAGGTTGATGTACCTTGCTCGAGGGCACAAAATACAAAGTAAGACCAATCCGCCTGCCAGGAGTCCTATACAAAACAGACCCACCCCCACCCACTCTTTAAAGTAAGAAAAGGCAGAGGT
>JADRCC010549983.1:0-10109 GCA_019843855.1 Hylomyscus alleni
TCCAATGTGAGATAACCATTGCTGGACTTTCTGCTAGCATCCTCTAATTGCTCCAATAATCCCAAATATATCATATAAAAAAGTGGACATATTTTTAATTTTTTCTGCTCTAATAATAACTTCAAAAATGTTAGTAGAAAAAAATTAATAATCATTGTAAGAAGGCCAAGTATAATAATATAGTGTGGGTCTCTTTAGTACTTCTTGGATTATAATTTTGAATTGGCACATTGTGTTGTGAAGGGAATTTTGATATAGTAAATGCTGTTAACAATTTGCCAGTAAATATAAAGTTCTTATTTTAGAAATTATTAATAGGAAATTTGAAATGGTAATATTTCATAGTAAATTCTACTTAGATAATACATTTATATTGTGACTGTTATAGAATTAAATTATTTCAGTGACATGTCCTAATTTCACCCTAGGGGATGCAATGTTGGATTGTTTAGACCAGACCAAGGAAATATCTGTATACAGTTAACTACAAGTGGAAAGATGAAAAACTAGTAAATGTAACTCAAATGAATTATATACCCCAAACAGAAGTATTTTATAGTGGTTTGAATATGCTTAGCCCAGGGAGTGGCACTATGAGGAGCTATGACATTGTTAGAATAAGTGTGGCCTTATTGAAGTGTATTGTGTTGATCCTATAGCTGTTTTATTATATACCTAAAACTGACAATGAAAATTAACCATCAACATCTCCAAACCTGAGTTTGGTATTATAATGTCAATGCCGTCTATTTGTGCTTCACATGCATAACTGCTATAATTCAAAACACATCTCTCATTTCCACTGCTTTAACATAAAATAATCCACTGAACTTCAGACACCTTCACATAATTGTTTGCAAGGCTGAAAAGTTATTGCCATGTTGTAAAAGGAAGATATCTACTATTATAAACCTTTCAAGTGCTATTACTCACTTTTGTCTTGACCACCAAGTGATTGCCTTCATCTGAAAATTCATTCCACGTTGTTATTCTCTTTGACCATGATATATCAAAGTAATTGTTCCTCCTATTAGTCTTCCCAATTTTCAGGTTGTATGTACACTGCAGTCTTCTCCTTCAAATAAATAGAAGTACTCTATTTATTTGGGTTAAGCTACACTCCCCAGAAGATATATTGACATCTTATGTCTTGTCGCTGTGAATGTGACATTACTAGAAATAAGTTATTTGAAGATAGGCTTAAGAAAAACATAATTAGTATGGGTCCAAATCCCTTGTGACTGTTGTCCTTATAAGAAAGGAAGATTGGCATAGAAACACACACACACACACACACACACACACACACACACACACACACTTCAGAGGAAGATGGTGTTAATGCTCAGAACATGTTACCTAAATCATGACATGTAAACAGAAGGAGAACTACCATATGGGACTTTTCAGAACCTCAGTCCTTGAATATAAGTCACATGACCCTTCTGTGACTGGTGTTACACTTTTCTACAAATAGAGAAAGGAATATCACAATAAAGGTTAAGATGTATCTGAACGAACAATTTAATTACCACTCAATTAATTTCTTTGATTCCATTTCTCTATGTCTATCAATTCTTCATTACGCTTAACCATAAAATGCTTATGATTTTCCTTGAAACTGGATATTTATTTAATACCCAAAAGAATTTAAAAATTTTTAGTCATATGAAACTTTGCTTAAATGTTTACTATGCTTTGTTTTTCAAGTATGTCTTTTATTAAAGTGGTTATATCTATAACCTTTGTGATGGGTATGAATATTAATACTAAGCTGTATATTGCCCCCTCTTATAATTTAGAGACACAAGAAAGAATGTCCCATTCATTTACAGTGACAAAAATTAAATATACTGCCACAATTCAGAGAACATTGATTCCTGGAAAAAGCAAGGGAACTTTCTCCCTTGGTGGCTTCAGATTAAGCTTGGGCCTGGCAGCACATTGTGTCCAGTGTTGAAAAGTTCCTATCCCATTGTAAAATTAAGATATCTGCTGTTATAAACCTTTCAAGTGTGTTTACTACTACTGTCTTGACCACCAAGTGATTGCCTTCATCTGAAAATTCATTTCATGTTATTATTCTCTTTGACCTTGATACATCAAAGTAATGGTTTATCCTATCACTCTTCCAAATGTTACAGTTTGCCTGTACCCTGAAGCCTTCTCCTGAAATAGTGTATATTGTATTTGTTTAGATTAAGTTATGTTCCCCGGAAGATATGCTGGCATCTTAAATTTTGTTGCTGCTGATGTGACCTTCCTAGAATACTTTATTTGAAGATTCTCCCCTTTTAGCGCTGTTCAAAGATACTATACTTTCTTTTTAAAAATATAGTTGCAGTTTTATATGTACTTGTGTATGCATTACATTTTGATATTTACTCCATATAATATCTTATACTTTATTTCTATAAGTATTTCTGTGTTTTTAATCTGTTGCTATTTCTATAACTATGTAAGGACTGCTTTTTATTATATAGTAAATATTGTTTCTAGAAATCAAATACCCAATAATTTATTAGTAAATAATTCAAATGTAAAATTAAAATTAAATTCAAATGACAAAATGTTCATAAACAAGCTAGTAAAAACATGAAAGAATATTACTAATTTTTACATTGCATGAGTAAATCTGAGATCATCTGTGCAATTTACTGTTCTGCTTCTCTTTATACACTATTTTTATTAGGGCCTCTGAAGCAGCTGTTCATTACTAATCTAGGAGAGTAGAGTAATGGCTCAAGCAGAGATGTAAAGACAATGTCATCAATGAGATAAAACACAGATACAGCATATTTCAGGGATGGAAATTCCTTGTGATGCCATCTCTAGAGGAATTAGATTCTGGACTGTACTGAAAGATGTACTGTGTACCCATGCAAGCTATTAGCAAGAAATTTCCACCACGGGGAATTTCCATTTTGGTTATGTAAAATGTTTTCTAAAAGTAAATAATCCATAGTTACTTAATTGCCATTTTAGGTGTTAAATAATTGTATATATTCAACATTTATCAGTTCTTTATCAACATTCAATTTGTTATAATTTCATTTTTTTTCTGTTTAGAACTCCCTATAAATCTAAGAGCTATCTTTTCTCCTAAAAGATTCCTGCCTTCACCTGCCAAAGTACCTGGAGCATTAAGCTCTTGTTCTTCATTTTGTTTTGGTTTATTATAGTCTTTTCAGTTATTTTGTTCAGATTATAGCAAGAAGGCTCCACTCTTTGCAAGAATAATACTTAATATTTTTTATATTTTAAAAAGGATAGTAATGTGTATTTCTGAAAATGACAATCTGCATGTCTTACTTATGCATTACTTTTGAGATTTTTAAAAGTTCTTTTATAGATATAAATTAAGAAAACAAGCTAATGTGTTTTTGCCCAACTATATATTATTCCTTCATCTTTTTAAAGTATAAAAATTGTGGAGAATCCCATGAACATGGAGATTCTGAGAGACTCCTGACAGGGTTTGCATCTTCAGTGTGACTAAAACATTCATCTGTTAAGAGGTTGATTTCAAGCATGTCCTTTTAGGCAGATATAGAAACTTTCTGCAATGAGGATAACGGAGATAAGTCAGCTCATATAGATGTGCTTGAAGGGGGTTGGTATTGAGAATCTGGTCACATCGTGTCTGTCTATGCACTCCAGCCTTCATGTGGTGAAACCCTCTTCTATCATGTGTTTTCTCCATAATCCAACAATCTACAGTCAAAAGGACACAGCCAAGGAAATTTGGAGTATTACTTCCATGAGGGAGTACAAAACTTTATGCTTTGTATATTTATCATCTCGGGCAATTTGTCACTGCAGAATATTTCCAACCAAGATTTTTTTAGAAGGGTATTGTAAATTACAATACTATTAATACTCAAGAAAATGCTGTACAGATTCCATAAAGGTGCAAAACAGATGGCACAGTGCCTAAGTGGAGTAGCCAGAAACCATGGCACAGTGCCTGAGTGGAGTAGCCAGAAATCATCCATGTCTCCCACTTTTAAGGTCCCTGTGGACTGTGAGTGTATGAAGAGAGGAAACAAGGCTGCTGCAAATGCAAGTTAACACTGCTTGTGGGCACCATGCTTTCCCACCTGCATGCTTGCCTTCTGACCTTAGCAGGACGTCTTTGCAAATCCTGGAATGATTAGAAAAGATACCATAACATGTTCACAAAATCCTATTGGAAGGGATAATACTTCAATATCAGTGTTAGGCCCACAGGAACTCAGTCATTTCACATGTATATTCTTTCTTTCTTTTTTTTCTTTTTTTGGTTTTTCGAGACAGGGTTTCTCTGTGTAGCCCTGGCTGTCCTGGAACTCACTCTGTAGACCAGGCTGGCCTCGAACTCAGAAATCCTCCTGCCTCTGCCTCCCAATTGCTGGGATTAAAGGCGTGCGCCACCACTGCCCAGCACATGTATGTTCTTAAAGAATCTATTGTATTGTATCATCTTTATCTGTAAGACCATCAGGTTAAAGTGATATTATAGAATAATAGCACTGATATTACATCAGAGGATTGCTGAGGCTAATCTTTGGAAAGTTAAAAAAATTAAAAATTCTAGTAATTGAGGAGTTAATTGTAACTTTTTAAATAATATTGTTGTTTGTTGTTAAAGGAAACATATAGTTAAATGTATCCTTATCATGTTGACAATGAAACAGCAGGTTTTCTTCCTTTGAAATAGCAATGCACATTATGAGGTATGATTTTGATTTCTGAAGACTAGTATTGTGAATTATATTATGCTAAAAATCTCTACTTAAGAAAGCACTCCAAAGACTCCATAAAAATGCAAAGTAAATGGCACTGTGCCTGGAGCAGAGTGGTCAGACTCTGTGGATTTACCCCACTTCTACTTCTGTGTATTCCAAGTGCATAGTTAAATTGCAGGTTTTATTATGCAAAGAACTAGGAAGCTTGATGAGAAAAATGAGTCAGAGTCCAAGAATTTCAGTACCTGACAGTTTTGATCAGCTCTATAATTGCACATTTTGCAAAGCAATTAAATTGATGAATTTACAGCCCAATATAAAGGACTTCTGCTGGAGAAAAAATTTAAAAGTAAATATGACCATGAGTGCAAATATTGTCTACTCCTAAAACTAACAACTTATTACTAGGAAGAAAAGCCTAGGAAATCTATTGCCATAAATATTGACAGTCGCTTGGGGACCTCGGAAGTCCATGTTATGTTAAGATATAATGCATAATGATATATACAATACTGAGTATGGAACTCTGAATATCTATGAGGAAGGCATATGCTTCACAACTAACCAGTTATGGTTCCTTTAGATGTCATATCCAACATTTATGTGTGTGAGTGACATCACATTTATTATAATAAACACAATAAAAATGTAAAGGTAAGAAAAGCACTACCAGCTATTGAAACCTAAATAGTGGGTTATAAGAAATAATTAACTACAAACATATTTTTTGAAACATTTAAGAGAATTTGGATGCAAAATGGGACAAATAAAATTTCACAATGCAGTTATAATTAAACAGAAATAATTGATTGATGATTAGAGGAGAGAAGTCAGAAAAATTATGAAAAATGTCACCCAATAAGGTGCTCAGAGTCTATGCCTATGTCAATAAAGAGAAAGAGTCCCATCCAGACTGTGGCAGAGATTGGCCACATCGGGCAGATTAGAATGTCTCACTTACGTGTTTCTAAGAACAACATAAAGATGTCTCATCTACATGTCTTAAAGATCAGAACCATAGGAATAGTTTGGGCCAAGATTTTAGAAACAACCACAGTGAACAATTGCAAATGCAATCTGCTGTAGGATGCAGGTTGCTGTGCTGGGATTGTAATATCATTTCTCCTTTTTTCCCCCCATTTCAAATCTTCCCATATATCACTCCTTGTTCTCTTTAACATCCATGATCTCCTTTTTCATTGTTATTACATGCATGTGGGTATTTGCGTATACATATTTATTTCTAAATAGAACTTGTTTTGTATTATGTCATGGCTATGCATGACTTCAGAAATGGCCATTTTATATAGGATAACCAATTAGTGTGCATTCTATTCCCTATTTATTGCACTTCCCTAAACTGTCTGTAGTTCTGTGTGTAGGACTGGGGTCTTGTGGGTTTGTCCTCCTATAGTTTGGTATGTCTATTTTTGCCATCCTTGTCAAACTCACATTTGAGCAGTCATGTTGGTAAGGCTTTATAGTTGTAGCTTCTGACATTATTAGGAGGCAAAATCTCACAGCAAATTCTCTTACCATCTGCATCTCAGTTTTTCCACCCTCCCTTCTGCAGTGTTTTCTTATCCTTAGGTAAAGAATACTTTGTAGATGTATTCATTGGGACTGGGCTTACCAGTTCTCCAATATGATTGGTTGCAGTATTATGTACTATTATTGGACTGATAATTATCTTTAAATATAGTAATACATTTTGTAGTGGTTTGTATATGCTCTGCCCAGGGGGTGGCACTCTTAGAAGGTGTGGCCTTGTTGGAGTAGGTGTGTCACTGTGGGTATGGGCTTTAAGACACTTACTTTAGCTGCCTGGAAGCCAGCATTCTGCTAGCAGCCTAAAGATGAAGATGTAGAACTCTCAGCTCTTTTTGTACCATGCCTGCCTAGATGCTGCCTTGTTCCTGCCTTTATGATAATGGACTGAACCTCTGAACCTATTAGCTAGCCCTAATTACTGTTCTCCTTATTTTTTATTAATCATTCCATCATTTACATCTCAAATGATATCCCACTTCCAAGTTACCCCTCCTCCACCACCCATCCCATATTTGTCCCCCCTTGCCTGTATGAGAGTACTCCCCTACCCACTCACACTCTCCAGCCCCACCACTCCAGGATCCCCCTATGCTGGGGCATCAAACCTTCCCTGGACCAAATGTCTTCCATCCCATTGCTGTCAGGCAAGGCCGTCTTCTGCTACATATGTATCTGGAGCCATGGATCCCTCCAAGTACACTCTTTGGTTAGTGCTCTAGACTCTGGGAGAAATGGGTGGTCAGTCTAGTCTATGTTGTTCTTACACTGGGGTTGTCATTCCTCTCTTCTCCTTCAGTCCTTTTGCTAGCTCCCGCACCAGTTTCCCTGAGCACAGTCTGATGGTTGGTTCCAAGCATGCACATCTGCACTGGTCAGTTGCTGGCAGAACCACACTAGATTCCTGTTAGCAGGCACCTCTTGACCACAGCCACAGTGGTGGGTTTGATGTCTGCAGATATGATGGATCCCCAGGTGGAGCAGTCTCTGACCAGCCCTTCCTTCAGTCTCTGTTCATTCTTTTGTCCCTGTTCTTCCTTCGGACAGGAACACTTCTGGGTTAAAAACTTTGAGATAGGTGGGCAGACCCATCCCTCAACCAGGGTCCATGCCTATCTACTTGAGGTGGTCTCTACAGGTTCTATCTCCCCCTTCTCTGTGCATTTAGGGACAGTCATCCCCAGTGGGTCCTGGGATCCTCATGTTTCCCTGTTGTCTAGGATCCTCTAGTGGCTATCTCCAGTTCCTCATCCCCCCTTCTTCATATTTTTGTTCATTTTCTGACCTTCTTTACCTCTCTCTCATCTCCAAGAGTTACCTTGGTCATGGTGTCTGTTTACAGCAGTAAAACCCTAACTAAAAGAGAAGTTGGTACCAGGGACTGGGGTATTGCAGTTATAAGTCTGACCATGCTTTTGTTTGGAAGATTGTGGATTTTGGGACTTTTGGGTTTGGAAAGCAGTGGAATGCTTTAAGTGGACCTTAATGGGCTATCCTAGTAGGAATATAAAAGACTTTGTTACTGAGAGTGATTTTAACTCTGCAGACCTGGCCCAAGAGATGAGAATTTCAGTATGTGGCCTAGAAACTGGTTTTTTTGTGGGATTTTGATGAAGAAAGTGGCTGCTTTTTACCCTTGTCCAAAGAGTCTAGCTGAGGCTAAGATAAAGACACTTATATTAATTACACTGACAAAAGAAATCTCTCAAAAGCCCAGCAGAGACTTTGTTCTCTGGTTTGGTCTCATGAAGAGCATTTTGAACAAACATAGCAAGCTTAGAAAGGAAAACATATAACGTATATGGTATTAAAGAGGCACTAGTAAGTGAAATGGAGCTAAATCCTATGTTCAAGGTTATTAAATTAAATTAAGGGAATAGCGATCTTTGGGCAAGATCCCATTCAGCTAAGCTGATGACCAGGCATGGTAGTACAAACCTTTAATCCTAGGAAGCAAATACAAGCAGATCTCTGAGTTTAAGGCCAGCCTAGAACACAAGTTCTAGGTGAAGAAAAGGTTCAGTCCAGGCTTGCTGCACCACAAATTTAATCCTAGTGCTTAGGAGACAGGCACACAGATCTGTGAGTTCAAAGTAGGTCTACAGAGCAAGTCTGAGGACTGCCAAGCTTTGGCAGTAAAGGAGATGGAAAACAGAAAGCTGTCGATAATAGAACAAGCTCCAGTAGCAGCAGAACCAACTCCTGTAAGCAGCAGAACTCGGCAGCTTTGGCCATGTGGCTCTGACAAAATAGAAGAGACTACTGGGACAATAGACATTAGTTAGCTGGAGCTAAGAAATTAGTGGTGATTAAGAAGAGACCAAGATCAGTGAAGGGAAATCTGGGAAGTGTTTTCTGAGAGCACAAAGAAACTGTGTTGTAGAGATAGCCAAGGTTGTATCTCACACTGCAGCTATACTTGGTAATGGGTAAGAGTCACCCACGTGGTGCTAGTTTTGAAGGCATGAAGGGGTCATGAAGAACAACTGAGGCTTAGCACTGTGAGAGGCTATGGAAGGCCATTGTTGAAGGGGCAGCCTCAGATGCAGTTGATGGCCCAGGACTGAAGGGATCATGCAAAAGATTTGAGGACTGGCACCATGAAGAGAGCCTATGAGAGGCTACTGGTGAAGCCTAGCCCTATCAAGGCCTGCACTGCTTCCTGTTCTTCTTGCTCTTCCTATTCTTCCACGAGAGTCTCAAAGCTCCATCCCCTGTTTGGCTATGGATGTCTGTCTGAGTCAGCTGCTGGGTGGAGACTCTCAGAGGACAACTTGCTGTGGCCTGCAAGCATAACAGAGTATCATTAATAGTGTTAGAGATTGTTGCCTACTTATGGGGTGGGTCTGAGGTTGAACTGGTTATTGGTTACCCATTTCCTCAGTATCTGCTCCATACCTGGTGCCTACATTACTTGTAGACAGGATAAATTTTGGGTTGACAGTTTTGGGTGCATGTTGGGTGTCTACCACTCCATTGGGGTTCCTTCCTGGTAACAGGAGTTACTCATGTCAGGTTCTACATCCCCAATGCAGTGTACCGTAGATAAGGTCACCTCCAATGATTCTTGTGTGCCTCCCTTATACTTCTGATTCTTAACACCCACATGATTCCTTATGTCTGTAACTCCAGTATCAGGAGATGGGATGTTTCCTTCTGACCTCTGCAGACACCAGTTACATAAGTAGTAAACAATCATACATTCAGATAAAACACCTATGAACATGAAATAAAATAAAGTAAAAATCATTTTTGAGTTATTTTTCTAGGAGTTCTTCCAAGTTACTTTCATTAGGTGTATTAGCTATGGCTATCTGAACAAGACCTACAAAAACTAAACGGTCAATCTTCTTAAAATTACCACAGACAATTGAAATGTCCCTTTTTCAAAACATAGTGCCAGTTTTATATGAACAGAAAAAAAGCATAGTTATCTTTCAACACTCTTTCCTCTTCCTCTTAAAATGTCTCCCTTTCCTCTATTCACGTTTAACCCAGAAATAAGGCCCTTCCCATCATTTCAGAGTCATAGTTCTGTGAAAAATCTTCATGGTACCATGTGATTAGTCATCACTAACTTAACAATATGAAGGAGAAGAATTATCCCTCTTTTCTGTGATAAGCTTTTGTAATTGGTTAAATTATGCTGTCAGTTTTAATGGGAAAAGCTAGAGAAAGTTCATGATTTATATAAGCATGTCATAAAATATCTATATAATATTTATTTATAAATGGAAATAATATAAATTAGAATTTTGACTGAACATAAGTCTGAATAAAAGGGGTGCACATTTTAGTTATTTGAGCAGAAAAATGCTCATCAAGGAAATAAGG
>JADRCC010549994.1:0-10294 GCA_019843855.1 Hylomyscus alleni
ACCAATCATCTGCTTTCAGGCTGCAGATCCAATAAGACCAGGAATGTCCAGAATTCTGGCTGTTAGGCTTTGTTCTGCTTTCCAAAAGGTGCTTCATTTGAGTTATCTGGCCACAGCAAGGGGAAAAGTAACTCGTGTTCAGCCAAGAACCACTGTGTGAGATTGTAAGCCTCACACTAAGGAAGTTGAAGCAAGTATCCCATCAATTCAAGGTCAAACAGGATGCTAGCCTGTTTCAAAAGAAAAAAAATTCAAAGGAAAAAGCAAACAAAACTTCAGTGAATTTCTACATGTTATATTTAAGCCAATATGCTTGAGTCACTTCCATTACTGAAATAGAACTATAATAGGAGAGGGAAATATTATATATATATATATATATCAGGAAAGACGGATGTGCAACAAGTAAAGGATGCCAGAGGGAAGGACAGACAAAGCAGGAAAGTCTGCAGAGTTTATATTATTTAATATTACAAAAGTAAAATTATTAGAATCTTACAAAAGATGTGAAAACAGTCTAAAATTTTATTTGAAAAAACTTTTCTAAAAAGCACATTTGCAGCTTGTCAGATAGAACAGCACATTTGTATCATTACTTCATCTGTTCTGTCCAGTGTCACTAATCAATATGACAATTTAAACTTAAATAAGCTAAATGTGATGATAAATATTTGCAATCCAAGCATTTAGAGGGTTAGGCAGGAGAATCCTTGTGAGTTCAAGGCCATATTGGGCTATGTCTTAGGGTTTGTCTTACTGCTGTGAACAGACACCATGACCAAGGCAGCTCTTACAAAGAACATCATTTAGTTGGGGCTGGCTTAGAGATTCAGAGCTTTAGTCCATTATCATCAAGGCAGGAGCATGGTAGCTTCTGGGTAGGCATGGTGCAGGAGGGGCTGAGAGTTCTACATCTGCCTCTGAAAGCTGCTAGCAGATTATTGTCTTTCAGGGAGCAAGGATGAGGGTCTTCAAGCCTACACCCACAGTGACCCACTTACTCCAAGAAGGCTACGCCTACTCCAACAGGGCCACAGCTTCTAATAGTGCCACTCCCTGGGCTGAACATATGTAAACCACCACAGGCTCCGTAGTAAAATCTTGTTAAAACATCTTATTTAAAAACTGAAAATAACAAAATAATTGGCCACAGAAAACAATTAGAAACAGCATGACCTTACTTCATCACACTGACAGCATTTCAGCTCTTCAGTAGACATGTGATTGTAGATACAGTGCTGGTCATCAGTGAGAAAGATGGAAACCTCGGAGTTCTCACAAATACACTGAAATACTTCATGAGAAACAATTTCTTGCTTTTTCCTTAACATTGAAAGGATGACGCTTGACATGAAGATTGCCACTGTAAGCCAGCCAGATCACCATTTAAGGTCAAGCCAAGTGCACAAATTTGTTGTCTCTATTTTTCCATTCCTTCAGTGTCCCAACCTTAAAACCGGTAACTCAGAAACCTCTTATTAAGAAACCAGCCTACTATTCTTCCTTCCTATGCCATCTTATATGGCCCAGCTACTTGTGGTTTTTGAACTTGTGAACCACATTGCTTGTGGTTTTCAGGGTTGAAACATAATCACCCAGAAGAGTTGGGCTGCTGTATTAGCTCCAAAGTCTGTGCTGCATTTCTGTTGGGTCTCCAAATCAATGAAGTTGTTCTGGCTAAGAAAACTTGGTTTAGTTTCTGCCATGGGGTAGAGTGGGTGCAGAGGATAATGCTCCCCTCTGCTCCCCCCACCACTTGCCCTCACTACCTGCCGCAGTTGGGAGAACTAGACTGGCTCAGGGGTATTGAGAGTGGAAGAGCTGGACCTTTTCTACCCCCTGCTGCACCTGCCCTGGGCAGCACAGCAAGGCTGGCCCTGGAGTCGGGATGGGGTGTTGCAGGTGAGCAAGCCATAAGGGTTGAAAGCAGGGTAAGCTGGTCGGGTGAGTCCTCTGCTCTGGGGTAGCATTGGTGCAGGCATGATGCTCCTCCACCCTCACCACCTGCAGTAATTAGGTGAACTGTCCCTGAAGGCATGAGAGAGGCAGGATCAGCCCTGACCCTTCACTGGCTGTAGCACTTCATAGGGCAGGCCCTGTTCTTGGATTGAGCAACACAAAGAGCTGGCCAGGATGGCAAAGGAATAGGAGAGCCAATTCTGAGGATTTCAGAGCTGGAGATCTGACCCTGACTCCTGAGGACAGTGACGTTAGGTTGCCTAGCCGTTTGGGATGTATGAAAAGAGGAGTCCTGGTAACCCAAATATGTAAAATTTCTAGGATACCAAACAAATCAAGATAAGTGGGAGTAGTTCAAATCAGGATCCAATGTAGGTGGTGTTACCGAATCCAGAGACCTCCATCCAGAACAATGACTCACTGCAATGACCATTTGCAAGTGAACACATGTAGAAAGAAGAAAACACTGTGTGACACAATGTGACATACTTCAGATTCCTTGATGAGATATTTTTCTACGCTTTGCTGTGTGTGTGAGTGTGTGTGTGTGTGTGTACACGAAAGGATGAGGAGATGAGTAGGTTGTTATGTATGATATAAAACTAACAAAGCATCAATAAAACATTTTACAAATTAAAAAAAAAAGAAGAAAAAGAAAACTTGGTGTGTCCTGAGTTTTGGATTTTTGGCAGACCCCACAACTGTGACTTGAGAAACTAATTTTTTTTTTATTCTCTAAAGAAACGATAAAAGTTAAGAGATGTTGAGTAAAAAGGAACATCAAGACAAATTCTGGATCTTCTCACACATTAAGGATCTATAGTTCGCACAGAAAGGTAACCTAAGAATAAAATATCTTTTGCCCAAAATTGTACAATCAGTGAAAGACTTCAAATTAAAAAACATATTTTGAGCAGATCAAATATACTTCAGGAGTTAAAAGTTTCTAAATTTCAAATAATTATTTCTATTTGTATATATTTTTGGGAATTTCATTATGTGTATACTATGAGTTTTGATTCTATAATTTATTAATGATCTATGGATGACAAGACAGCTTAACTGATAAACACACTTGTCTTCAAGAATGACTTCTTGTGTATGATCTCTGAGACCCATTTAATAAAGAAAGAACCAACTCTCTCAAGATGTTCTCTGACCTTCAAAGGTTATTGTTGGAATGCACATGCCTCACTCCAGATTCAGATATACAATGTACAAATAACTAAGTAAATGTAGTACAACTTTTATTTAGAAATTAATATGAAAATCACCTACAATTTAAAAATGAATTTATTAACATTCTTTTGATTCTCTACACAAATGGAAAAGCTACATACTTTTTCAAATTCCATACACGGAGAACACTTAAATATGTGACAAAATAAATCAATGTTATTGTGATCAACACCTAACTCTACATCAAAAATTAGTTGCTTTCTCAACCATTCTAATGCTTATGTGTAAAAAAATATTTGCACTTCACATGTATTGCATACTGACAGTGATTTTTAACCTATGGGTCACAACTTCTTCAGCAAGTCTCTATCTCTAAAAATATTTACATTGGGATTCAAAATGGTAGCAAAATTACAGTTATGAAGTAGGAACCAAAATAATTTTATGGGTGGGGATCAACATATTAGGAAGGTTTGGAATCATTGATTTAGATGACTTCATTTGAATTTACTATAAACTTACAGTGAGAACCAAGGTGGAAATAATTTTTCTAGATATGTTTCTAGAAGGTAGCATACTTGGTTTTAGAGTATAACTTACTGTCTCAAAGGTTCTTCATGAAACTATCCATAACTGTAGTTGTAGGTGTTTTAATAATTCTGCAATAGCTTTTGATGTTTTATGTTAAATATATATATATATATATATATATATATATATATATAAAGGGTATTATTTTTATTCCTATCTGTATATCTAAAATAAAGCAAGCATACTTGTGCTTTGCATGCAAGTTCAGATTAATACTGTGCTTTAAGGTGAGATGACAACATAAGGTAGAAATTACAAATTACTTTCCTAAGGTATCTCACAGGTGAAACATGTGGACATCATGGTACAGAGGTGTTTCTATGAAGTTTTGCTGTAAGGCAATAAAGAAAGAGGAAGTTTAAAATAAATGTTATAGTTTTTCTTTCCTAATAACAATCATAAACATAACTAAACCATTATCAAATAGAATTAATTAGAAATATCTAATTTTCCAACTTGCTAGTTTGGCTAAAATTCTATCACTTCAGAGGAATTGTTGACTTTAATCTAGCAACTTGTTTAATATTTATCATGCTTATGACATATTTGTGAAAACGTAGCTACCTGAATAATGTATTTAATCAAGAAACTTAAAGGCAGTGTGATTTTCAATGAGACCTGATTAGCAAAAACATGATGAGCTCCCTAAAATTTAAACCTTAGAGCTAACAGTTTGCATAATGTTCATTTAGTGTTTGGTCTTAAATCCTGAAATGAAAGATGGCTATAAAAATCTCCAATATGGCATTAGTTTTACTTTATAATGCTTTCCTCCAACTCAGTAAACAACAATGAATAATGAAGACAGAACAATCATTATCTTCAAATTAATTAACATGTGAATTTTCATCATAATTCCTGAATAATATCCTCGGCTACATTTTTTCCCCTTAACAAATGAAAGAATCACGAATAAATATAAAACTTCAAATATGAACATTTAGGGAAGTTTCAATAAGTAGCACATTTCTTGAGGTGGAAAGAGTATGGATTTCCTGATCCCTAATTCATCATTTTTCTCATTCTTAGGAAATTCTCCTTCAAGCAGCACTTAAAAGCATTCCTGAAAACACTGCTGTGCAGAGTTCACAGGCACCACGGGGTGCACACAGGCTCCTGCATGGTGATGGGTTGCCCGTGTTTACTATCAAGAATCCTAATGTACCTCTCCCTCTGGTTAGGCTGTTCTGTCTTAACACTTTCTATTTCAGCAGGATAGCAATCCCCTTTTTTTGTGTTCTCTGTAGGAAATCCTAGACAAAGTTGCTTTCCAATAAATAGCACTGTAGAAGAGCCAGGTCTTTCCTAACTTCCCCGGAAGTATTGCATCTTTTTGAGTCTGAGACACTGCGTCTATTTATTTAGAGAGATCTAGTCAGAAGTGCATACAAATGCAAACAGGTTCCAGGTGTGCTGCCGTTTTCATTAGTGTTTATAATTAACTTGTTGTTTCAAACAAATTTTGAGGTATGCCTAATTGTGTTCTCTAGTACCAGGATTTAGTTAGACAGTATAAAGAGGAACATAGTCAACTATTCAAATGACAGATCTCATTGTTTACCAGACTCATAAATACTCTCCTTTCAGACAAAAACCATAAACAACACATTTACAAAGATCTGTTCAAATCAATATTCCTGGCACTTCATTCCTTGGGGAATGATTGGTAAGAGTCCAAACCATGAAATCATTCTTTCAATCTTATTGTTCAAACTATAGTTGTTTCAACATATCTCAAAAATATAGCTGTATCTTTGCAAATGTTAATCTCTTGTGAACGGCATATAGATTTCAGCATTCCAGCCAACTCGAGCTGTTAATATGCTTTCAGTTCCCTCCCTTCTTGATCCATTTCTTTTTTACTGAAGACCATAAGCAGAGTCTTCTGCATACATAGGCATTATGATACAATTTTTTCCTTCGGAATATTTAAGTACTTCTTCTAGAATATTTTAGGAATAGTTAGTAAAAGAACCTTTTCATTCATATGATACAAAGATTTCTACTTTCAAAAAAATCATAGAGAAAATGTAATCACTACATACTAAATAGCTAAAATAGCCAACTGATACTGTTCTCTGAAATAAAAGGAGACATATTTTAATATCCTTTTTACTAATACTACTAAAGTCAAAATTCCTCCCATTTTCTCACTTAAAATATTTTGGACATCTGATCTATGTGATACCTTAGGACAGCACAGTTGTACTTTTGTGCAAATACTCACTGGATATTAATTATCAGATAGTAAAACAATATAAACAATAATTCTATGATCATATGACTAGGAGTAACTTTCACAGAGAATAAATTAATAGAAATAGATTTTTGAAAGCACACTGTACTAACATCTTTGAAATACCTAAATATAGTAGATATTTACCAAGGCCCTATACTTACATATACTGATTGTGCTCTTGTCATAGAATTTCATAATTAATCTTCCCTAATTTGAACTGTCTTATACTTCTTTGCATTCACTTCTTAGAGTAAGTGCTTAATGAATCTGTTGTGGTGTACCTGTGAGTAACTGTGAGAAAGATTATGAAATCCGACTTGATTTGGGATTTTCACTGGCCCTTCTCTTAGGAGTCATTAAAAAACGACCACCCAGCTTCTGTTCTCAGTGTACTATTAGATGTTAGTATACACAGATTGATCCCTTTTAAGGGCTCACAAACACAGAAATACCAATAAAGGAATATCTATAATAAAATTGTCTTTTTGTCTTCAACATTATAAAATTTTTCAACAAATAGGACAGAATTCAATTCATGTCTAGATTAGAGATGTAGTTTAAATGTAATATGTGGTTTGGGGACTAGAAAGCTATATAAATTCACTCATTGAGCACCTTGCAGAAGTGACAACCAAGCAGCCTGCAATGCAAGTTATAATTGTGAATCAAATAAAGAAATAATATATCACATATGTGAGAGCCATGAAGATTTTTAGATAATAGATATAGAAGTTGTGTTATTCAGTTGCCAGGAGAGTGAGGGAAAAGGTTATAAAATGTCTCGAAGTGCAGTATGTAGAACTTGGTCTCTTGAGTACAATTGTTGTGGAAGACATTATTAAAAGGAATTAGCATCAAGACAATAGTGGATAATGTGAACATTTCTTCACCATTCCTGATATTTCCTCCCCTGTGGAGGTATCCCGTCTCCATCTCTTTACATTTTCCCTCCAGGAGTTTTAGAGTTTACCCAATTGATACATTAGAAAAAAAAAAAAAAAAAAAAAGAACATTTCACTTTAGTTATTTTTGTTTAATTTTTTTTATTTTTTTTTACATTTCTTTCCCAGTAGGTGTTCTGCCTTTATCTTTCCTCAGGGGTCCTTTTGGCCTGAAGTTCCTTCATCAGAGTCATACCACTGTAGTACTTCCTTGTATATTCTGTAGCTCTGTCAAGTTCTTGGGTTCACATACCAGCCTTATTTGACTATAATAGGGAATAGACTATCCAATGTTGCTTCTATTGGAAACTTTATTTATCTACAATATATTTATGTTTCTGTCTTACACTCAAATTTCTTGAGAAGATGAAGAGGAGAGTTTTTATTTGGTCTGAGACTGAAACATCAGAATTATAAGAGCAATAATTTTGATAAGTTGATAAGTTGAGACACATAGTAAATGGAATGGAGAAATGCTGCACAGGAGTTAATTACTAAGGCATTCAGTGATCAGTCATATGTGAAATTGGACATAGTAATGACTTTGAAAATAAATTCCAGAAGTATATTTGATAAAAGAAGAAAAGAAAGTTCAGTTTGAAAAAAAAGGTATAAAATTTTTGTTCAATAGTAGCTATCTGTTTGTGACCTGAGAAATTCATTAAATAGCAGATTCTCACTTGTTAACATTCTTCATTTCATTTTGAGAAAATGTGTTGGTTAGAACTTGTAATTTTTGATCAGGTAATAAAAAATTACCTTGTCCACCTAAATGAAATGTTTCCAAAACAAGTTAATCACATTTGCATTCCAACATTAGCTTACTTCTTAATTGTGCATCTAATCAAATACAAATGAACTTTACCAAAGAAAATTTTCAGTCCTAACATAGACTGCTGTACTTGAAAGATCTAGATGAGTCTGCTAATTAGGTTATCAAAATTATGCTTGAGTTTAAAATTCTGTTCTCGAATATAGATGTAGGCAGAGAGGGGGGGGAGAAGGAGGGAGGGAGGGAGGGATAAAGAAAAAATAATACACAGAATCAACTATATATTTCTGATATATTTCTATTTTGGAAAATATCCCCGACAAAAGTGTAACCCCTTCTCTTGGACTGCATCGTAGCTAACAATAACATCTACTAGTGCATCTAAGATTTTAACTTAAAACAAGGCTTAGGAGTTTCCTTGTCAGGAAAGAAGATTGTCCTGCTTTATATTGGTTTAAAATGATCATTAGGTTCTAGAAAATGGTTATGAAGTGTCAACTTTCATAACTGCAGCTAAAATAAATAAAATAAGAATTTTCATGCTAGCAGAATAACTGCTAGTAAAAGATGACATTAATATTCACAATGTTATTTAGTTGTGCATTAGTACATGCCAAATGTTTTGTCTAAGAAATCTTAATTTAGGTTTTAGTCAATTTTCTCAAATGTGTTTATATGCATACATGAATATACTCAGAAACATCTAGAACTTGTATTCTGCAAATAAAACAATTGCAAAATTTTGAACTTAAATAATTTACCAGCAGCATTATATCTGAAGGGAAACACTGTTGTATGAAGGTACTGATGTGCAACTCTTCCTTTGTTCTAAACTTCTGTAGCAACTGAGTTTGTAAAAAGTTTCATGGTTGTAGTATTCTTCTAATAAGAAGATTCAAATTGTGAAGTTGTGAAGATTTTCAAGAGTTGGCATGAATATATACTTAATATATATTCTGGGTACATTAAGTTACATATCACAAAGAGAAAAGAGAAGCAATCCATCGGACTCAACTCCAGTGCTGAAATAGAACATCAGTTGTAGTCCCCCTTCCCTCTTATATACTCCTCCTGTGGATCTCACAGATCATTCTCTTCTGAACCCCCATTCCCAACTCTTGAGCCACGCCATCTTCTTACACCAATGGACATCTCCTGGGAACATAATAGCTAAGAAGTTCAGTAAAACAGGCAGCATACAGTCATTGCACCCTATGAAATCCAGAGAACAAAAACAAAAACAAAGGAACAAAACACCCACCAACATAAATAAATCCAGATAGCAGCATCTAGAATTGTAATTATACCAAACCCAAAATGCCTAGGTACCAACATAAGAAAACAATCAGTAATAGTCAGGAGAATGTCTCCACTAGAGTTCCTCTACCCTACCAAGGAAGGTCCTGAATATTCAAATATAGCTGAAGGAGAAGAAAAGCAGACAACAGTATGACGATGATCGAAGTCCTAAAAGAGGAAATGAATAAATTTCTTAAAGAAATCTAAGAAAATATAAAGAATTGGAGGAAATAAATAACCCTCCTGCAGAAATCCAAAAAAAAGAAAGAGAAAGAAAGAAAGAAAGAAAGAAAGAAAGAAAGAAAGAAAGAAAGAAAGAGAGCAAGAGAGAAAGAAAGAAGGAAGACAAATGGTGGATGAAAATTAATAATACTGTTCAGGATCTGAAGATGGAAACAGAAGCAATAAAAAAATACAAACATGAAATTCTGGAAATGAGAAATCTAGGAATTTGAATAGGAACTTATAAAGGCAACTTCAGCAATATATATAATATATATATTAGAAATTGAAGAGAGAATCTCAGGCACTGAAGATACAATAGATCAAATAGACACATTGGTCAAAGAAAATGTTAATCTAACACATTACTAAACAAACCCTCCAGGAGAACTAGGGCACTATTAAAAGACCAAACCAAAGAAAAATAGGAATAGAGAAAGGAGAAGAATCCTAGCTCAAAAGCCCAGAAAAATAATTTCAACATAATCATAGAAAAAGAATTTCCCTAACCCAAGAAAGAAAATGCCTATAAAAATACAATAAGCATACAGAACATGAAACAATTTTCACCAGAAAAGAAATTCCCCTCAAAACATCATGAAAAAATAAATATACAGAACAAGCACAGAGTAATAACAGCGTATAGAGAAAAATACCAAGTAATGTACAAAGGCAGACCTATTAGAATTACACCTGATTTCACAATGAAGACTTTAAAATTCAGAAGACCCTGGACAGATATGCTGAAAATTGTATGAAATCTCAGATGATAACTCAACCTACTACACCCAGCAAAATTTTCAGTCATTAAAGATGGAGAAAATAAAACATTCCATGATAAAGTAAAATTGAAACAATACTGGTCTGTGGGTTATATCCTAGCTATTCTGCATTTTTTGGCTAATATCCACTAATCAGTGAGTATGTTCCATGCATGTCCTTTGGGGTCTGGGTAACCTCACTAAGGATGATGCTCTTAGTTTGATCCATTTGTCTGAAAAAAAAAATATGTTGTCCTTGTTTTTAACAGTTGAATACTCCATTGTGTAAATGAATCACATTTTTTGAATTCATTATCCAGATGAGGGACAT
>JADRCC010549997.1:0-10741 GCA_019843855.1 Hylomyscus alleni
GAAAGACCGGAAAACTGAACTCTCTTCTGGCTTTTCTCCAGATCTCAGAATGAAAGGATGTCCCTCCCACCAAGGAATTATAAGAGATAGGGGGTGGTGCAGAAGGAGAAAACGAATCTATTTGTTCTTTCTTTCGCTTTGATTTCCTAGCTTGGACTTCCCGAATCTTTTCAATTAATTTTCTTAATATCATAAAGCACCCCAGAATCAGTAGGTTTCCTAGGACTATAAGCCACAGGACAGCTGTGTCCACTCTAATTGTGGACTTCTTGAATCCACTGGAGTGAAAAAACTGTTGAAGAACCGTGAAAATTGGGCTATATTCAAGAAAACCCATCTTTCCCACTTGCTTCTAGCTTAGGGTTAAAGCTGTTTCAGATTCAGGCTTTTCTGCTTTCACTATCCACTAAACTCCAGTCTGGGTTTTCACTTTGACTCCTCCAGGCAAAAAGCTGTTTTTCTTTCCAGGGAAAAAGGGTTACTATGTTATTTTTTGACCTCTATTACCGAGGTTCCCTGTTCTATTTTCAGAACAGAATCCGGCGCGCGCCACTTCCCCTGAGTCAAGCTAAGTTCTGAGTTTATATTTCTACCAAACAGTAGAAATATTGGTTCGGGCACTTTCCCCGTACCGTGCCCCCAATTATCTAAGACCCCCTGGCGTACCCTGACCTGCAGAGATGGGGGTAAAGATATCAAACCCTTCTCAGCTGACTTTGAATCAGGTCCTTTTTTATTTACTTTGAAGGTAAGTCACAATAGGAAGGGTAAAACAGACAGACAATGTTACAATGATTAAAGGAAAGAGAAACAGCTATTATCCTGAGTAAATGTTAATTGTTACTAAATCTTAAGCCTAGATAAACCCATGCCAATTACACGGAGAAAAACCTAAGAGCCCTGATCTAAAAGCCCCGAAGTAAAAATGTCTTTTGAAAACTGCCTAGCTGGACTAGTCTCCCACCCAAAGTGTCCCAAGGCAAAAACTGCCTCCTATGGCGAGACTGCCACCAATGGCAAAACTGCCACACCAACTGCTCTGGGGGCAGTCCTATATATAGGCCTGTGATGATGTAATCAACTGCCAGGGGACTAAGACGTTTCTGATTGGCTGATATCAAGTGCTTGTCAATTAAACAGACGTTTGGGTGCATCAAGACCCTTTCTTAAAGGGAAAGCTCCCTACAGATGATTTTTGTATTTTGATGTATCAAATAATTATAATCATATCTGTTCTACCTGGCTGCTTCATTGAATATATTGAACATATCTTTCCAAAGTTGTAATACTTGAATGATTTTGTATTTTTGCAGTGCCAAATGATTATTACAATGTCTATTGTATTGCTTCACTGAACACAGGTTTTCACTGTTGCAATACTTGTTTCTCTATGCATAAAAACCTTTGCTTGAGAGCTGCAAAATACACTCAGATTCAGACTTCCTGTGTTTGTTTCTGTTTGTTACCAACAAATCCTTACCCACCTGGCCTCGAGAACACACATCCCAGGGATCCCCATACCAGGTTGGGGTAGTCCGTAGCATGTATGTGTGTAGGAATATGTATATACATAAGTATGCATGAATACTTGTGGAGTTGATTGTGAAAGATGATCAGGTTTGGTCAGATTGTGGGTATACAAATGTATGTGTCTCTATGCATATTTGCCTGTATAAGACATCTTAATTCTTTTCCTTTTTTTTCCTCTTGCGTTCACAAAGAGTTAACCAGCTTAGTTTGAGAGATTTCTGGCTGACTCGCCAGAGAAACGAACACTAGCAATAAATCCTTTTATTTAATTCCTTGATGCTAAACAGCATGTGATAACTGCCAGATATTAGAGCTTATTAAAGTACAAGTAAGAAAGAATTAATATAGAGTTAAGTTTCCCCGGTGCTTAATGAAGCAATAACAATATTAAATAATTGTTTTCAATGCACAGAGCAGTAAGAATGAGTTATGAATTTTAGCTCAAAACAATAAGAAAAAGTTAAGTTTCCCTAGCCCTTATTTCACTATGAAGAGTTAGTGGCCAGAGAGTTATAAAGTTTAATAAAGGACAGAGTTAAAGAGAGAAGGAGCCAGCACTCTTTTGTTTTGCTTTGTTTTTTTTTGTTTTTTGTTTTTGGTTTTTTTTTTTTTTTTTTTTGAGACAGGGTTTCTCTGTGTAGCCTTGGCTGTACTGGAACTCACTCTGTAGACCAGACTGGCCTCGAACTCAGAAATCCACCTGCCTCTGCCTTCCAGAGATTAAAGGTGTGTGCCACCACCACTGCCCGATAAAGCCAGCACTTTTTAAGAATAGAATAAGCAAGAAAGTTTTTAGGATTTTTCTTTTTAGAAATTATGAGCAATCATTTAGTATAGCTAGAGAGCTAGACATCCAGAGATAATCAGTCTATGAAACTACATCTGAAGACATATCAGTCTTTAAAGCTACGCCTGACACTGGATCCTGTTTCAACCCATTTCAGACCAGACAGGCTCTCAGCATTAAATTAGTTTAATAGTCATTTTCATGAGAATTATAATAGAATTTATTTGTGAGAAATAACCATAATACTTACAAAATAAAGCATTAAGGAATGTGTAGCTTATAGTTTTCAAAACCTACTTCAATATATTTATTTAAGTGCTTCTAGTCTCCCTTCTAGCCTACCAGCCAGCAGAGGTAGTGAAAATGAAAGGTTAATAGGGTAATGGAGGATGTGGACTTATTTAAAAATAGTTCTTCTGGGTGAATCCAGTATGAGTTGTCAGGATATTAGCAGTGCTAGAGGAGAATGTTGGATGCCCTGAGGCTGAAATTAAAAGATAACATGGGTGCTAAAAGCTGAACTCAAGACCTTTTAGAATAGGAAGCACACTTACTCACTGAGCCATTTTGTTAGTTCCTTATTTTTGTTTTAAGACATTGCAGACTGGTAGAGATCCTAGAAAAGACCAATGCAGATCCTTGCAGACCCATGCAGACTCATCCAGACCCATATAAGCTCCATGACTATCACTTCTGCATCTGTGAGCCTATATGAGCCCTGCTTAGTTTATTCTGTGGACTGTGTTCTTGTGGTGTCCTTAACATCTCTGGACGTCACAATCCTTCCTGCCCCTCTTCTGCAATGTTTGCTGAGCTCTCCCTAATGTTTGGTTGCAGGTCTCTGCATCGGATCCCATCAGCTGCCCGAGTAATCCTCTCTGAATTGGCCTATGTACCAATCTATGAGTATACCAGAATATCAAAATACCATTAGGAATCATTTCATTGATTCAATGAATAGGCCTGTGGGCCATCCCATGTCCGCCTCCTGGACAAACAGTGTCAGGAATGGACTCCCTCACATGGCTTGAGCATCAAGTTATAGACATCATTGATTTGCCATTCCTACAAACTCTGAACCACCATTGGTCCAGCACATCTTACAGGAAGGATAGGTTGTGAGCTGAGGATTTTGTGGCTGTATTGCTAATCAAGTCCACTGAAAAGCCTTGCCTGGTTTAAAAAGATGGTCAGTTCAGGCTCCCCATCCTTCACTACTAGAAGTCTTTGCTAAGGTCACCCTCATAGGCTCCAGGAAGTATCCACTGCGAAAGGTTTCCAAAATGTCCCCCAAATGCTGCCTGTTCTTTTCTTTGCTTGCACTCTCCTTCTTTGCCCTTTCCTCACCCATTTGATCTCTCCCATTCCCATCTCTACCCACTGAGATCCATGTACTCCCCTCCCCAGAGCCTCTATTTTTACATAGAATCTCTGAATCTATGGATTATAGTTTGATTATCATTTATTAAACAGTTAATATCCACTTGTAAGTGAGTATATATCTTGTTTGTCTTTCTGGGTCTGGGTTTTCTCACTTAGGATAATTTTTTTTCTAGTTTCATCTCTTTGACTATAAATTTCACAGTGTCATTTTTTTGTAATAGCTGAATAATACTTCACTGTGTAAATATTCCATACTTTCTTTATCTATTCTTGGGTTGAGAAACACCTAGGATGTTTCTAGTTTCTGGCTATTGTGAATAAAGCCTCTATGAACATAGGCGAGCAAGTGTCCTTGTGATGAGATGGAGCATCTTTTAGTAGATATGCCTAAGACTGGTATAGATGGATCTTGAAGTATGCTAATTCCCAATTTGCTGAGAAACTGCCATATTGATTTCCATAGTGGTTGTACAACTTTTCAGTCCCACAAGCAATGAAGGAGTGCTCCCCTTGCTCCACATCTTCATCAGTATGAATTGTCACTTTGTGTCATGTCCCCTATAGACATTACTTAGTTTCATGAGATCTTGTTTATTAATTGTTGATTTTAATGCTTGAGCAATTGGTATTTTGTCCAGAAATTTGTGTCTTGTGCCAATGCATTTATGGAAATTCCCTAATATCTATTCTTGAGTTCAGTGTGTCATGTTTTATGTTGAGGTCTTTCATCTACTTGGACTTGGGTTTTATGTATGGTGCTAAATATGAGACTATTTGCACTCTTCTCCATGCTGATGTTCAGTTAGACCAGCACCATTGGTTGAAGGTGCTTTCTTTTTTTTTCATTGTGTGTTTCTGGCTTCTTTATAAAAAAAATAAGGTGTCCATAGATGTGTAGATTTTTAGGGGGACATCTTCTACTCAATATGACTGATGAACATGTCGTTTTGTTCATGCCAGCATGATACAGTTTTTATTACTATATCTGTACAGTACAGATTGATAGCAGACATAGTGATAGCTCTGGAAATTCTTTTATTGTTCAGAATTATTTTTGTTATCTTGAGCCTTTTTCTGTTTTTCCATTAAATTGAGTATTGTCCTTTTAAGTTCTGTAAAGATTTGTGTTGAAATTTTGTAGTGACAATTTTGGAATTTTGGGTTTTTTTTTTTAAAAAAACAAAGTTTATTAGAATGTGTTTTTGTTAATCCAAGTCATAGGAATCTGTGGGTGCTTCAGACTGACCATAGCATCAGACTGTGATTTGCCTTGTACTCTGGACAAGGCATGGTTTTGACAGTTGTACATAGTTTCTGTGATTGCGTGATGTTTGGAATTTTCTGAAAATTTCAGAGGGTATATAAATGCTAGTGCCCCAAAGGTAGATGTGGGTAATTGTTGGTCATTTAGAGAGCTTGATTTTGGTTTATTAGTAGCTGTGGTTAGGGTTAGGGTTAGGATTACAAATGAAAGAAAATTAGAATTGGTGAATTTCCTAATAACTCTCTCCCCTCAATCTTAGTTCCTCTCCTTTCTAGTGTTAGGTATAAAAATGGGGAATGAAGGGTAGGGGTAAGAAGAACCCACAAGATAGAATGAGCAGGTATAACTGGTACATAAATGTTAAGGATAAAAATGGGAAAATTGATTTAAAGTGCTATAGAGAAAGTGGCAGGGGTTGAAAGAATGGATTTTTTTTTTCAAGATGCCAGTAAAAAAAAATGTATTGTGGCGGTAACCACTGGTATATTCCTAGTTTTGCTCAAAGAGGGGATTTTCTTTTTTTATTATTATTTCTCCTTTATTTTATTTCAAAAAATGTTGGGAAAAGGCTGAGAGCAGTTGGAACAGTTGCAGGTAGAAATGGAGGTGATTAGAAACAAACAAGCAAAATAGCTGAAATAGGAAAGCAAAAATGGTTACTCTACTCTGTTTGAAAGGGATGCAGAGTTGACTGTGCAGCTGGATAGTTTACAGGTGGAGACAGAAGCACTTGAGGGGCAAGGGACACTGGAAAAGATGGAACAAAACATCTCTGCACCAGCAACTGAGCAAGAAAATGGGAGTTTCCTACAGGAGGAAAAAGGAAAGAAACTGGTCAAGAGGGAGGTTGGGTCAAAGAAAATTGGAAAAATTGGGAGGACAGTGTGATTAAACAGTCTGTTTCAAAAAAGCATTAGAATCACTTGTGCCACCAGAATTAGGAGAGGAAAAGCATGGCATTGTGGGATCATCATCAGTTTTGCCAGTAGTCATACAACATATGGCTACTAATGATGTGGAACAAAGTTATGACAAAATAAGGAGTGTCCAATAGTGTAGGGAGCTATGTCTCTTTAAGACAGAGTCTCACAGGAGCCAAACGGCAGCTGGCAGCTTCAGAAGCCCCAACGAACTTCCAAACTGGCAGACTGACTCACAGCACATGGCTCATCCAATCAGAAACAGTATCAACTAACGGCAGAGTCACTACATCATCACAGACCTATAAATAGGGCTGGCTCCCGAGGAGAGAGAAGGCAGTTTTGCCTTATACCCCACTAGCTTAGAAAGGCAGCTTTGCCTTATAGCTCACTCACTTAGGGAGGCAGTTTTGCCTGGGGGCTTTTGATTTAGACTTCACTTGCTTTGGCACATTTCTGCTTAAAGACTTTTTTGCCTTGGGGCTTACTTGCTCTGGGGTCCCAGATTTGTTCATTAATATTTGTATGGGTTTATCCTTAGGCTCAGAACCTTGTAGCAATTAACATTCACTCAGGATAAAAGGTTGTTCCTCCTCCCTCTTATTCTCTTGTAACGTTTTGTTTGTTTTACCCCTACCTAATGTAACTTTCCCTCAGAGTAAATAAATAAAGGCCTGGATTAGTCATTTAGGAAGGGATTGCTGTTTCTTGCCTCTTAGCCCTGCAGGTTGGGGTCCCCCGGGAGGTTAAGACACAATAGAAATTGGTTGTGATTTCATGTAGGATGCACTTGCCTTATCTGAAATAAATTCAAAGTAACTGGGCTACTCAAAATAGAATTATTCCCTGAAACCTGAAGGGATTGGTAAGATATACTAAAGACTGGTTGCCAACTGCAATGGATAATATGGTGGAGGGAAGAAATCACAAATATTGAACAGTGAATTAGATTGAAGGGAATGATTATAAGAAAAGACCAGTTGCTAGGTGAATAGTTGTAGTCTGATATATAAGAACAGATTCAATTTGTAGATGGTACTATAGAATAATGCCACTTAGTGGCTTTAAGAGCTTGGAGCAAAGTTCCGGCGGCCAGGAAAACAGTCCACCTCATTTACAAATATCATCTAAGGCTCTGGAAAAGTCTTTAAGATTAGTCTCAGCTGTGAACAAAGTCAAATCAGATCCTCACACAAGTGTTGATAGGGAACTGGGTGTTTGAAAATACAAATACTGAATGTAAAAAGTTATTAGATAATTAAAGCAACTGGTAGCAAATATGGATGAGTGAATAAGGGATATGACCAATATTGGTTCCAACATATACCCTGTTAATATAATAGGTTAAGCTATATGGATTTACCTGCTCTTGGTGTTTTGTGGGCTGATATACTTCCTGAGGGCATTGGAAATAGAGATACTGAATAGGAGATTCAGAAACCCTGTAAGTGCATACAATGCATGATCACAAAGAGATACCTTGTCAGTAGGTGGATCAATTTTATTTAGGATGATTAGAGGCTTATAAAGTTTTGAGGGACTTCCAGGATGGGCAAAGATCACATTGTCCAAACACAGGATTTAAAGGACATTGGGTTTCCAAATTTTATGTGGAAGGGCACTGGTTAAATACCAATGATTCTACCCTTAAGTGGCATACTAACAAGTCTGTGTAGACAGATCAATGGTCTATAATTAGGAAAAAGTTACAGGTACTTGAGTAGTTGGTACAAGAGCAGTTGAAGGCTCAACATAAATAAGAGCCTAGTAGCCAAATGAATTCTTCTGTATTTGTTATTAAAAAAAGACATCAAGAAAATGAAGAATGTCAGAAGATTTAAGAGCAGTGAATAGAGCAATCCAACCAGTGGGTCTGTTACAGCCTAGAATTTATTTACTTCCTCCATTACTTAAGGCATGGCCTATGATCATAATTTTGTTACTCTCCACTTGCATGAGCAAGATAAGGATAAGATGCTTTCACAGCACCAACACATAATAATGCTCAATCCATAAAAAGATATCAGTGGGACATTCTGCCACAGGGAATGTTAAACAGTCCAAATTTGTGTCAATATTTTGTGCAACAACCACTACAAATAATTCATAGGTTATTTCCTCAATCCATTATTTGTCATTACATGGATGATATTTTGTGGACTGATTCTGACACAGACACTTTAGAGAAAATGTTTAAGGACACGCAAAGAATTCTGCCATGCTGGGGATTACAGATTGCTCATAAAAATGACAGGGAGGAAGTTCTATTTAACTATTTGGGTTTTAAAATAAGACAACAAAAAATTCAACCACAAAAGGAACAGATCAGAAGAGATCAGTTACAAAGTCTTCTTGATTTTCAAAAATTAATGGAAGATATTCATTTCTGATGGCCCATCATTGAATTAACTACTCAAGAGATAAGTAATTTGTTTCAAGTACTGCAAGGAGATTCAGACTTAGGCAATCTAGGACAGCTAACTATTTGTGGCTATTTGTGGCTATTTGTGTCTTATTCAGCTAGCTCCCAAATAATTGAGATTGGACCATTATATTTCTTTAACATACTTTAAAGGGACAACTGAGCAGTATTTCTCAATTTTAATCTTCTAAAATAATGTGGCTACCTCTCAGGCCAAATTCCAAAGATACTTTCTTCTTATGGCTTTCTCTACTCAGGCTGTTTTCTCAGAGTCTCTTTTGTTCTCTCTCCCCATGGCTAAATCCCACTTCCTTTCTCCTTCACCTCCTTGCCTGGCTGACAGGAAGTCCAGCCTTATTTTCTCTCCCTGCTCAGTCATTGGTTTTTAAACTTTCTTTATTGACACATCAGGGAACAATTGAGTAGCTCGTGTTTACACAAGATTGAGATTGGAGAATCTCTGAATAAGTACTGCAACCAGATATATGTGAGAATGAAATCAACATTTAAATTGTCACACGGTGCACAATAACATTATGCCTTACAACTAAAAAAGGTGGCAGATAAACAGTAGACTTTAGTAGAAAAGAGACTGCAAGATGCATATGTGGATCTCATAGATCGCAAACTTGATTGTTTTTGTTTTGTTTTGCTTTTAACTCATTCTCTTACTGGAAAGAAAGATAGTATTATCAAATGGATTTTCTCAAAGTAAAAAATTTTAAAGACTTACATAGAAAAAAGTTTCTGATTTAATCATAAAAGTTAGAGTAAAACTATATCAGTTATCAGGAAAGGACCTGGCAGAAAGGTACTAAATATAGTAGCTTATCCTGATCCAAAGCCTTCATGGGTAATCCTTGAAGATTGGTGAAGAATTTAAGCATCCAGGTCAAGGAAAATGCCACGTCTTGCATCAATTTGTTATAATGAAGCAGATCATGATAAAAGATAAATTCTCAGTGTTAATTCCAGAACTGTCTTAGACATTTCAACTAATAGTTATGTATATTTTGGACATCCTTATGTAAAACTTACATGTTTATAAAAACCCATATTGTAGAATAAAATAATCAAATTGTATTTCAATCCAATAATAAATTACTCTTTCAAGCTTAAAAGACATTTCATCTAGCTATAAATATATACATACAAATGTTTCCAGGCTGTCATAATATAAATAGCATATATATGTATGTTTGTGTGTGTGTGTATGCTATTTAACTGATCAAGATATTTAAAATAAATGTTTAAGAAAACAATATTTTCCTCTTTATCATAATCTTTTTGATATTTAATGAAAATTCCTCACTTTCTCATATAGAATACATAATTGCATATTTATATTTAAGAAAAATTAACAAGGCATTAAACAAATCCACACATATAAAGTTTATAAATGTACAGAATAGTTTATTAAAAGCAGTTCCTGCTTGACAGTGTATAGCCAATATTCCCACAAGACTTGGAATGACTTGAATATTTATTTCAAGTATGACAAATTAAAAAGGCAGTGATGAATGTTTGCTATATGGTGTTCATGGCAGTTGGCTTGAAACAATGAATTGTATTATAATCTAAAGGATTGTTTTAGCACTTAATAAAGTAACCATTTCTGAATGTAAAAATACAAAGTATTTTAACATATTTTTCTAAGCAGAACGTCTATGTTGGTTAAAACTATCCAAGATTGATCATTGCCTAGCATGACTAGGAGAAACACAAATAACAAGACAAGTTTTATAAGAACATGTAAAAAAAAAATAGATGAGTTTTGTACAAGGAATGAGTTAATAGGAAGAACCTCTAATTTATTAACTCTTTTATATAGCATCTACAAGCATTCACTTTGACATAAAAATTTTTGTGAAAAGATTACCTAATGCCCCCTTTACATCTTTATTTCTTAGAGTGTAGATGAAGGGGTTCAGTGTAGGAGTTACTACTCCATAGAAGAGAGCCATGAACTTAGGTTGGTCTTTTGTAATGGAGGAGGGAGGCTGAAGATACATGCTAATGGCTGGACCATAGAACAGGAGAACTACAATGAGATGAGAGGAACATGTCCCAAATGCCTTTTTCCTTCCCTCTGATGATTTGATTTTCAAAACAGCATGTCCAATACTAGCATAGGAGGCAAGAATTAAACACAGAGGAATAGCTAAAAGAAAAATGCAAACCACAGAAAGAGCAAGTTCATTTGTTTCTTTTTCACCACAAGCAGTTTTTATCAGTACTGGAATTTCACACACCAAGTGATCCAGTTTATTGTGGCCACATAGAGGCAATTGCAGTGTCACAGTGGCCTCTGAGACAGCATAGGAAATTCCAATCAGCCATACAGTGGACACTAACAGGAGGCAGTTGCGCTGATTCATTATGAGGGTATAGTGCAGTGGTTTGCAGATGGCCACATATCGGTCAAAGGACATAAG
>JADRCC010550010.1:0-11944 GCA_019843855.1 Hylomyscus alleni
CCCAGGGGTTGAGAGCCATTGTCTTAGGGTCTCAAAGCTCAGTGGTAGAGAATTTGCATGAGATGACTAAGGTGCTGAGATCAGTCTCCACTACAGAGAGATGGGAGATGGGAAGAAGAGGAAAGGAGGAAGAGGCAGAGAAAGAGGAGGAGGGAGGGAGGGAAGGGGAGAGGGAAAGAGAGAAAATTTTATGGAAGGCTCCCAATTCTAAATTTGCTAATTGAGAACAAACCTTGACAAATGAGCTCATCTCCCTGGCTCAGCTGCATTCATTCAGAAATGAAGTGGCATCGCTCTCTGCACAGCTATTAAGAAGGACAGCAGAATGGTCTCTATGGATAATAGCTGATTTTACCATTTGCCCATCCTGTGAAAATTTTAGTCTAGCCTTTAGCACACTCCAAATAAGGTAATGAGTGCTTAATGTTGTAAAAAACAGATTGAAATTGAAAATCAGCAATGTATTCAACAAAGAGATATGGGGTTCTTTCCATTGCCAGGCAATTTAATTTAAAATTGTCTAAGATTTAGAAATTTAAAAAATATGATAGAAGTTTGTGTGTGTCTCTATGTGTGTAAGATGTACTTAGAACTGTAAGGAATGTGATAAGAGTGCTTGCTGCTCTTTCCTTTGTAAGGTATATGGTTGCTATCAAACCACCTCCCTCTTATCAGGATGACCTTCAGAGGAACATACTATTAGTAGCTTCTTGTATGTTATTTAAAAATATCCATCCAGGGGTTGGAGATAAGGCTCACTAGTTAACATTGAAGTCTTATAGAGGATCCAAGTTTGTTTCCCAGCACCATGTCAGAATGTCAGATGGCTTAAAACTGCCTGTGACTCCAGCTCCAGGGGATCTGATGTCCTCTTCTGGTCCCAGACTAGTCTCATACGCATGTGCACACACACACACACACACATACACACACACACACACACACATACACAGAGAGAGAGAGAGAGAGAGAGAGAGAGAGAGAGAGAGAGAGAGAGAGAGAGAGAGAACAAATGAAAATCATTCTTTAAAATGTTCATTTGCGAATGGTTGTTATTTGCGTTAGTTGTGACCTGAGGGCTGATTTCTGGACATTTATTATATTTCTTGAGTACATTAAGGGAAAGAAGAGGATGTGTATGTGCACATGTGTGCATGCTTATGTAAATCTGTGCATTTAAAACCATGTAAAATGCAAATTTGACTCACATGTAATATCTGTGTAGTGAAATTCACATATATTTGGTGAGCTCTGATAAATACACACATCTGAGTAACCCTCAATATGAATCAAGGTGTGAAATACTTCTATACCAGCAAGTTTCCTCATGCCTCTTTCTAGTCAAACCATGTTCTAACTCTGTAGTCCAGGCCAGCACTCTGTTTTCTAACATCAAACTTCATCTGCTGCCGAGTTATGTGTATATGTTATATACACAGACTTACGTAGCATTATCTATGACTGGCTCCAACTGGCTACAAAATGTTTCTGAAATGTGTCCTTTGTATTGCACACATCACTTGTCAATTTTCATTGTTCCATATAAATATTCCCAAGTCTGTGCGCTCAGTGCATTTCCTTCTTGATAGACGCCTGGATGATTTCCAGTTTTAGCACAATGCATAACAGGAATACGAGAATTCATAAAAACTCTTTTAGTGGACATAGGTAGTCACTGCTTCTCAGGGTGCCGCTGCTGTTTCATAGAATATCTCTATGTTTGCACACACTTCCAGCTTTCCAGTACAGGGGAGGGGCATTTCACACACGGATGCTGGATGAGGCATGCAATGATTCGGCATCGTTATCAGGGATTGGACCTCTGGTATATGAAGTGACATTTTAGTTTTAAGTTGATTTTCCAAATAATCATTTTAGTAACTTCCTCTTGTGGTTCAGAGACCTCTGGGACCTTTTTTGTGAACTTTCCCACCAAAGGTTTGGAGAATAAATTTATATAATATTGGATATTAATATATATTGGAGAATTCACAAATATAACGTATAAAATGGTGCAGTAACTCTTTACACTACCTAGTACAGGTCATTTCAGAGGCAGGCCTTACATGTTTGTTCTCCTGGTCCATGGCTTACAACTCGTTTTCTTAATAGTATAGCTTTGTTAGCAGATATTTTAAATTTTGAGCAATTTCATCTTTTTTCCCATTTATAAATGGATTTTCTATCCAAGCTACAGATACTCTGCCTACTTCAAGAGTTCAGGGATTGACTCCTGTGTTTTTCTATAAGTCTGGTATTTATATCTATGCTTATGATCTATCTATTCATATGATCTATCTTGACTGTTGTATGAAATAAAAGTGGGAGTTCATGATAGAAACATAGACATCAAAGTGTCAAAAATCACTCTTAAATAGAATTTCCTTTTGATACTGATTGATTTGAAGAATCAAATTGCTGCTTTTTATTTAACACAGTCACTATATGTGTGTGGTTCTATTTCTAGATTTTTGCCTCTCTTTCTTAAATTCATTCATTAATTCATCCATTCTCTCTCTCTTGCTTTCAGTATATACATAAACATGTGTGTATGTGTGTGTGTGTGTGTGTGTGTGTGTGTGTGTGTGCGTGTGTGTATGTGTGCATCTTGCAATCATGGAATAACTAACTTTATAATAAAGTGATTTGTGATTAGGTGATGTAATCCCCCTCTCACCTTTGTTCTTTTGTTTCTCTTGGAGATATTAACATATTTTATTACCCAAATTCTCTTATCTATTATATAACCTTGTTAGCAGATATTTTAAAATTTGAGCAATTTCATCTTTTTTTCCCCTATTTATAAATGGATTTTCTATCCAAGCTATGCATACTTCAGTCTTCAGATTGAAAAACCCAAGGATTCTGACAACTGTATGGGACAACGACACATTATAGTATCAGGCTGCTTCACTCCCAAAGGCTCTCCTGTGCTTAACTCCAGGTTTTTATAAACATGCTGGAGCAGGCTGAGAGATTCTTCCTTCTGATTCACTGGGCCCCATCCATCATGAATGGAGACTTGATATTGTTAAATCACTTTCTACAACTGTTAAAAGAGCCACATGTTTCTCTCTCATTCTTTTCTTTGGCCTTTATTCTGTTATCACGTGGTCACACTGATCGATTTCCAAGTGGAAAACCAATATTGCATTCCAGGTTAGCCCCACTTGGCCACATTGCACTATGAATTTTATATATTGCTGAATTTACTTGCTAACATTTTGTTATGGATTTTCATGATTTATGCATGACAGGGATTTCCCCATAATTTTCTTTTTATGTTTTTGCTGGATTTGGTATTATGTTAATATTGGACTCATAAAATGTGCTGGGAAACATTTCCTTTGAATTCTAAGAGTTTATGTAGGATCAGTTATGAGCTCATAATAGCTCATAGTATTTTCTTATCTTTTTATGAGTTGCTTCTTCAAATACACATTAAATTTGTTTACTGTATCAATGTAGGTGGGTCTTTAAAGTATACTTATTTCTTATTTAATTTTTAATTACGGCGTGTGTGTGTGTGTGTGTGTGTGTGTGTGTGTGAGAGAGTGTGAGTGTGTGTGTGTGTGTGAGTGAGTGAGTGTGAGTGTGTGAGTGTGTGTGTATGTGTGTGTGTGTGTTGGTGCAAATACCCATGGAGGCCAGAAGAGTTTGTCGGATTCCCTGCAGCTGGAATTATCAGTGATTGGAAGTTGATGCTGGGAATTGAGCTCAGGTCCTATGGTAGAGCAGCAAGTACTCTTAACCACTTAGCCAGCTCTCCAGCCCCAGGTCTTGGCTTTTAATGAGGTCTTTTGATCTCTGCTTTTAATCATCTTACTCAGTTTGCATATATGATTCTTGATAAGATAGAGTTTTAGTCTACTGTTTTGCAACTTTTCCCATTTGTTTTGTTTGTTCTTCCTCTTTTTTGTTAGTCACGCCAATGGAATATGTGTTATTTTTCTATCTGTCTACTTATGTTATTTTCAGTACACTTCTTTGTACTTTTAGTGTTTGGTCTTATGATTATAATACTTACTGTTGAAATATTGTATCAAGGACTGATGATCTAAATTAAATTTAAGTATCTTATCAACAGAAGAATCTATAATAGAATTTCTTCTGCTGCATCCTTTGCATCATTAAATTTTATCTGAGTTAAAATAACTCATATAGCTATCTTTTGTTCAAAATGGTACTTGTCTTATAACAAAATTGAGATTTCTGTGTTGGTTGGTTTCCTTTTTTTCAACTTGACACAAACTAGATACCCCTGTGAAGAAATAACCTCAGCTATGGAATCGACTCCATCAGATTGGTGTTTCCAAGTCTGTAGAAAAAGATTTTTGATTAATAATTGATTGGGGGGGGTTAAGTCCACTGTGGGTGGTGTCACCCCTAGGCAGATGGTCCTGGATGGTATCAGAAAGTATGCTGAGTGAGGCATGGAAAACACACCAATATGCAGAACTCCTCCACGACGTCTGCTTCAGTTCCTGCCTCTGTATTCCTGCCTGAGTTCTTGCCCTGACTTCCCTCAGTGATGGGTTATGACCTGGGATTTGTAAGCTAGAATAAACCCTTTCCTCCACAAGTTGTTTTTGGTCTGGTGTTTATCACAGCAGCAGAGAGCACATTATGATAATAACATATAAGGCTAAGTCTTCATTAGTTTTTAACATGGTTACTTTCTTAAAAACTTCTCATTTCTTTGTTGAGTTCTTTGAAGTATCAATCATTTGGTAGGCTAACAAGATTTTTAAAGAGCACACTGGTTATATAGGTCTGCTGCTTATGAAGGATTTCAAATCTTTCTCTGATATGCCTTCATCTTAACATTATTTTCAGGATACTTCCTCAGGGTTTGACATTATGCATGCTCAAGATGTTCTCCTCCAAAGCCCTGCCAGTCCGTAATCTTTCAGCTTCCATTGTTTGTGATGTACTTGCTCTGGTTGCCTTTAAATTTTTCTCTTGTCCTAGATTTATTGTTACGCAACTTGATTTTAATTGACCTAGAAACTGTTTTCTTTTTTCTTTTCAACTTTTGAGGTGAAATGTTTAGGTTCAAATTTTGAAAACTGTCAACCATAGTTTTCTCCACTGTTTTCATTCTGTATGCCACTCTTCCTTGAATCTTGTGGCACAGGCTTGCATCTCTCTGTGACACACAGTCGATGCTCTCAGTGTTACTCAGTATTGCCTCACAGGCATTGTGTCTCTATCTCATAGCCAGCATTTCCTTTGACCCCATGTACATTTTTCTAGTAACTTCTGCTGTTTTCACTTCAGATCTTGTATTTCACAACCCTAGATGTTCCCACCTCGTCTTTCATTATATCTACACTTTCTTGAAAAACATTTTTCTGTTTTGCATCTATCATCACTGATTGTGCTTTCTTCATCAAGACTCACTTCCTGTTGCGTGTAGTTTTAAAATGCTACTGCCTTTGCCTAGGATCAAACTGTGCTCTGGCCCCTCCCAGCTTCCTTCAGCCACCACCACCCAGCTTCCTTTTCTACCTGCCTTTGCTCCAGGAGGGGTCGTGCTACCATCCTACTCCTGAGACCCTTGAATGGGCAGATAAAAAACACTCACACAAACTTGTTACTTTATTGCTTGCCTCCTTAGCGCAATTGCTGGACACGGATATCTCCCACCTGGAAAAGTGTGCCCTTACCAATTTATTATCTCCACCTCTTCTTCTGCCTAAACTTAGTGACTTGTTCCACCTAGCGCCTGCCAAACGTCCTTAGCCATTCACCTACAGGCTAGGCTACAGACTCTAGCTTCCTCCGAGGCCTTACATGATTGTTACATTCCTCTTTCTCCAAAGCATGGCAGGAAAAACCACTCTCCTTCATTGCATCTGCCTTTTTTTTCCTCTTGGGATCCACATATCTCACCTGTACTTTCCACACACCAATTGGCCCATGGCCTTCTTTATTGACAAATCAAAAACCAGTTGGGGAATGGGATTTTAATATCAGGACATCCTTCTGTAATTTCCATCTTAAAAATATGTAATGTTTTATTTCTCTATCATAAGTTAGATAATCAGTTATTATTTTTCCTCTCTTTGAACTATATTGCATATTGCCTCAGAAGCTCATGGATTTATTTAGAGGATCAGCCTAATTCCAGCAAAGCCTCACTGGGGCTTTGCTGAGTTCCCTATAGGATTGCCCTTAAGCAGAGCTGCAG
Organism: Hylomyscus alleni; assembly: GCA_019843855.1. NCBI lineage: Eukaryota > Metazoa > Chordata > Mammalia > Rodentia > Muridae > Hylomyscus > Hylomyscus alleni. The sequence goes on from JADRCC010550010.1 coordinate 6,194, forward strand.
TGGTGCTAGTCTGTGGCTTGTCCTTTGTGATGTCTAACCTTATCTTAGCATGAATGGTCTCACTGGCTATCACCGGAGACCCAGCTGTGCCTCATGCTGTTCACATGCACTGCAGCATTGAAGGGGAAATACAAACATTTTCCATAGTGTGTACAGATCTCTCCTCTGCTGTAACCTGTCCTCTGGGTTCCGTTCTCCTCAGCAGGCTGGAAGTTTGATCTCTGTTTTCCCTAGCAGATTTTTCCTTTCTGTTAGCTCTGCACTTCCCTGTAATATGGGGATGGACATCCAGGGCAAATGTGGAACTCACCCCATGTTTCCTTCCCACAGACACTGCAGCAGCATCCATGGCCACATTTCTTAATGGAATTCTTCTAAAATATTTTGTCAGAAGTTTTTTTTTTCCTTTCTTTCTGTGTAGGTATGTATGTGTGTATAATAGTAATAATTAAAAGAGATCATACATTTCAGAGGGGTTTAAGGTGTAAAAGTGGTTGGAGAGAGAGAGAGAAGGGAGAAATGATGCAATTATATTTTAATTAAAACAAAAAATTAAGAATATTTTATTCATTTGTATTGTATTTATATAGTCCTTTTATATTGTATTTATATTGATTATCCAACATAAATAAAAAGCTCTGCTTCCTATTACACAACAATGCTTTAGAAGATGCATTAAGATGATTCAAACTATTTTGCTAAAGGAAACTTCCTGGGGTGATAACTAAAATAGATAGTTTAAGTTCAGCCCTTTTTATGCTCCTTGCAATGTCAGGAACACAAAGTTTTGGCAAACATTTGGCACATTAACTTGCATAGACACAATGGAATCTTTATACCTCTTAAAAATGTAGCCAGAGCAGTGGTACAAGTAGGAGGAGATGAAGAACCTAGACCTACAGTGCTTCATCAAAGTTAGAAGCCGCTGTGACTGACGAGAGGAACAGACAGGCTAACTTGCAGCTCAGATCTACAGATCTATTTTAACCACTTTCCTCTGCTTATTTGCACTTCTTAATCTGAGTAGTTTGGGTTTCCTGAGAAGCATGTTTTCACATCTGGTTGGAAATGAAAGATTAGGTGGGTTAGATCAAACACAACTCCCCTTAGATTGGGGGAAGGAAATTGGGACACTTTCAAAACACACTAGATTGGCCACATAGTTTCGGGCTTGTTCTAAATGCAGAACACAACTCTTCCCTTTCAGACTCGCTAATGTACATTCAGAGTTCAAGCAATTAGTATACAAATAGGGAAAAAAAAAACCCCAAGGAGAGTCAATGATTTCTTTGAGGAACTGTAGCAAACTTGGATCCAGTGTTCCAGATTGTCAGTTAAATCTAATGACTTAAATATCGAAAGACGTTCAAGACGAATATCACATGGTCTCTCTCGCCTGTGTTTCTAGCTCCTACGTCTTCAGATGTGGTTATATAACTTGGAGTAACTGGAGAAACTAGAAAGTTGCTGACTTCTTCTGTGTTGTTGATTTTCCTTTCTAGGTACCCTTGGTTTTAATTAGGTATATGTCTGCATGTCTGTGTGTCTGTGTGTCTATGTATCTGTGTAGGGATATGAGTATGTTAGGGCAAGTGATGCAATGACCAGAAGAGGATGCTGGAACTCCTGGAGCTACAACTGCAAGCAGTTGTGAGCAACCGGATACAGGGACTGGGAACTGAACTCAGGTCCTCTGAAACATCAACTTTTAATGTATGAATCATTTCTCCAATCCCACCTCCCATCTTTAGATAGGAAGTCCAAATAAGCAAGAAACTCTAGAATTAACTGTTCAACAGAAATATACACCCAAAAGTTAATTCCAGAAAATTCCATTAGATATGGAAGACACATTCTTCTCAAAGCCCATAAAAATCTTCTTTTTAATTGACCGCAATCTGAACCACAAAACAAGTCTTAACAAATGTAAAAAGAATCAAAATAATTTGTTGTGTATTATTAAATCATAGTGAGATAAAACTAGAAATCATTAGCTGTAGGGATAATCTTTGATGTGCTCTGTGGAAGCATAATCTGTCAATAAAAAGCTGACAGCCTATTAGCAAAAGGCAGGAAGGAGAAGGTGGGAGTTCCAGGAGAGGGAGAAATTCTGGCAGAGTCAGGCAGGAGATTCTCCACCCAGACTGAGAGGAAGTCAGACTATGAGACTAAGGAGAGGTAACCAACCATTTGGCAGACATAAAATAGAATAAACATGTTATATAAGTTACAAGCTAGTCAGGGAACAAGCCCAAGCTTAAGGTCTAGGCATTTTTAAATAAAAAATAAGTCCCCGAGTCATTATTTAGTAACTAAGGCTCAGGCAAAAACACCTGAGGTTATAATTAGCAAAAGAAATAAAGAAACAACACAAATACTTGGGTATTGACCTATATACTTTTGAACAACCATTGGGTCATTTAAAAAAATCATTTAAAAATAAACTTTAAAAAACTCTAGCATCAGTTGAAAATGAAAGCACAACTTATAATAATCATTAAGAGGTATATGAAGCTATAGTCCTAAGAGGGACCTCTGTAGCTACAAGTTATTGTATTGTAAAAAGGCAGAGAGCTCCAAAATGAACACTCACTGATTTACTCCTAGGTCTTAGAAAAATAAAAACAAGCTTGATTCTAAAGGAAGAGGAGGCAAGAAACAATGAAGAGTAGAGTAGAAATTAATTAAATGGAGTCTGAAAGAGAAATACATAGAATCAACCAAACCAGAGAATGGCTGTTAGTAACATAAGCAAGACTAGAAAACCCCTAGAGTGTGTAGGTCATGAAAGTAGAACGGGGACTGTGAGTGAGCAGGGGAAATCTGAAGTTAAAGGGGAGGAAGAAAGTCGGGGTAAGAAAATTTATATGACAGAAGAGAATGGGTTTATTTTCTGAGTAAGGAGAAAGAAGCAGAGGGTTCAGGGCACAAATAACAACAATGGGAAAGAAAATGTATGTGTGAAAGTGCCATAGAGAAACTCATTACTATGCATGATAACTGAACAAATAATATAGCTAAAACATTTACATCTACTTGTGGATCGTAATTTCCAGTACACTCACTGGCCTATAGTAGAATCGTACTTTAACTATAATTACAATAGGAACTAGTGTGGAGAAGATTAGTTGAGGGAATTTTCAGAAGGTTTGGTGGAAGAAGTGAACTTCTCAGTAGGCCACAGAGGATGGGTAAGGCTTGTATGTGGAGATAGATACAGGATCCAGGATGATTGGCAAGCAGTAAACGTGAGGATGTTTATGGAGCATGTGAAGTCAGATCGTCTTGCAACTTGTTTAGTAAAATGAGCCACCACTGGGGATGTTATATAAAGGAACCAGAATGGACAGATAGAATCCTCAAAGACAGGAAACTTCACAAATACAAGTGTACAACCTAGAATGAATATATGATTCACTCCAAGTTCTGCAGGGGAAAATGATCAGCTGGCAGTAATGTTGAAGGATGTCCCCACATTAATGTCTGTCTGATCAAAGCGAGGAGACCATAAGCAACTATCTGTGAAGCTGGGTCATTTTCATTTGTGGTGTTTATTTTGTGAGTCATACCACCTAGCATATGATTGACAGTTTAAATTGTCTCCTGTCTATAATCTTTCTATCAGCCAATAAAGAATTAAGAGGCTATAGCAGTCATTCAGGCATATGAGGAGGAGAACTATGAATATGTTGGTCTCAGGATAAGTGGAAAAAAGGGAAAATATCCCAGTGATATTTCAAAGGAAAAATGATAGATTTGACTGATAGATTAAAAATGCTGGATGAACATTCGTTCACTTGTGTATGAGCAATGTATGTTCATATGTGTGCAGGTTGAATCATGTACACACCTATGCGTGTAGGCTAGAGGCCAATCTTGGATATGATTTCTCAGAAGCTGTCTACCTTGTTTTGGAAAACACGGTCTTTTATCTGGACCTGGACACATTGGTTAGCCTAGACTTGCTGTCCAATGAGCTGCAGGGATCTACAGTCTCTACCCGCTACTGAACACATACACTGGTGCTGGAATTTCAAGTATATGCCATCACATTTGGCTTCTTCCATGGGCAGTGGGAATTAAACTCAGGTCTTCATATGTATGTGGCAAACTCCCTGGATGAACATTTTTTTCAAAATGGTGTTTAGATGTCTTTTCTGAAGGAATAATGATAGTCTTCAATGAAGTGAGAACTGCTAAGAAGGACCTTGACATCAGGGTTAGGAGAGCTGGAGAGTTAGTGTGATGGAAATGCTGAAATCTGAGCTCCCTGAGATTTAATATGACTGTTAAGTCAAGACTTCAAATGAGCAAAGGTTTGAAGAAGAAGTGATTTGGAACTCAGGAGGAATGGATATCTCGACTTGTGTAGATTTCTACAAGTACAAAGGTATGACTCTGTGTTAGTTAAACCCAGGTAATGGCATACCAGCCAATGCATGGAGAAACTCCCAATATGAAATGATGCTTATTCCATTGTCCCTGAATTGTGAAGGTTTAGGGGCTTGTGTAACTTATTTCCTACATGAGTTGGGGGTGACAGTGGAGGTTGCAGAGGAAATCCATTGGAAAAATAGCCTGGGCTTTTGCTGTTTTAGTTACTACCAAACAGATTTTTATTGCAGATAGAACACTTTTTCTGTGGAAATACTCAGGAATGGATCAAAGGTTTAACTGGGCTTTTTGAACTACTGAAAGGGAACTACACATTTTCCTCTTTGTTCAGGAAATATGGAGACTGAGAATTTGGCTTGGGAACCTCTTAGCTATTGGCAATATATGTGCACAATAGGTAGGTTGGAATTTTCTAAACAAAACTTTGGAATGCTTTGTGTCACATCTGGTCTCACAGTGTCTACTCTTTGGCTTCCTTTGAGATATTCCCTAAAATAATGTTGTAAGCCAGGTTGGAATGTTCCTGGGGACAGAAGAGGCTGACAGAACTTGGAGACTGGCTATATTTTTTCAGCTTATCTATTAGCCTCATTCAGAGGAGAGACACATGGCTATTGGACAGTTTCATTCCCATATAAATCTTGCTCCCAGTTCCCTCATAGCCATCACCATCTTATCTTGATGTTCCTAATGCTCTTACTGTCATGGTAAATTAAAGAAACTTCATCTCTTTGTCCTCCACCTATCTTACAGCACACATTAGAACAATGCCTCAAAGGTAGTGCCGCATCGTGGCTAGAGTTTATATGGCCACCTCTCGGTCAGATATTCCAACATCTGAAGAGATGGAGGGGGCTAAAGAAAACCAATGACACCCAAATTCCTAGCAAGGAAGTTCTAACTGCATCCATCTGTTTCGAAGCTGACTGATGGATTTGTCCCTTTTCCTAACCAGAGTGTGTACTCATCTGAGGAAGCCTATTGTACTGGGAGACAGGGAAAGGAAATCCTGGCGGACCAACCTGTGGCAGCATCAGGAAACTAAGGAAATTGCATGTGAAGATTCTAGTCAGAGTTAGACTTTTAAAATAAATCCCATGAGCTATCATTTGATTGGCAACATGATAGCAAACAAAAATCTCTTTGGGATCATTTAGTGATTGTAGAAACATTATAAGTTTCTTCATTATATATAATGGGTACAACCAGTTCAAATGTCAATCAATTAATAAACAGACACACAAAATGAGGTTCATCCTTATAGAGGGATATTGTTGAACTACAATAAAGAACAGTCCCATGAAGGGATAAGACTGACCTACTGGGAGTGTGGTTGATAAATCAGTGTCACTCCAC
>JADRCC010550023.1:0-13160 GCA_019843855.1 Hylomyscus alleni
CCTCCAGGGAGTCCATGACACATAGGATGGGAAAGAAGAGGAAGTGAGATGGGACAGAAGCACCGGTTGCAGGGCCAGAGGACTCAGCAATATTTAGAAATGTGTCCATGGTTTCTGTTGAGTGTGCAGTGTCTTGTGTGAACTACTGGTCAGCTGCAGCATTCATTTAAAGCCACCAGTACACATTTTCAGACCTGTAGACACATCCCCAGTATTGACCCTAATGTGAAGGGATGATCATGAAGACTGACTGAGGTTACTTCCTTAGTGAGCAGACAAGGTTGCTTCTGTGTCCTCATATTGTGAACACATTGACTTTGCAAACTTCTTCCTAAGCTACGCCCTAACAAAATTCTTAACTAAAGGTTGATAAAACCTTTTTCAGCCTCACCACAGTTATTTTGTACTTCCTGACTGTGGTGGTTTGAATAGCTTTGGCCCCCATAGACTCATATGTTTGAATGTCTGGCCCAGAGGGAGCTGCATTATTAAGAGGTATGTTGGAATAGGTGTGGCCTTGCTGGAGGAAGTGTGTCACTGTAGGGGTGGGCTTTGAGGTCTCCTATGCTCAAGCTATGTCCAGTGTGGCTCATAGTCTCTTTCTGCTGCCTTTGGATCAGGATGTAGAACTCTCAGCTCCTCTAGCACCATGCCTGCCCGCACGCTGCCACGCTTACCACCATGATGACAATGGACTAAACATCTGAAACTGTAAGCCAGCCCCAATTAAATGTCGTCCTTTATAAGAATTTCCCTGGCCCTGGTGTCTTGTCACAGAGATGAAACCCTAAGACTGTGGCTTAATCTTTACTCACCACTTTTATGACTGTCTTGTCCCAAGGCCAACTAGAAAGATTCACTTGCCTAGTTAAGCTGCTGCATGTCAAAAATCTTGAGGAAGGCAGGTGGACTGGAGCTATGTGGAGGCTTACTTTCACACTCCTGCTGGGGGTGGGGGCTGGTTCCACTTTATGACCCCTTTTCTCTTCAGCAGAAGGTACTCATGAGTCTTTGACAGTCCAACAGTGGGTGTTTGCAATGTTTGTACTATCAGGAGTAGGTCAGAACACACTTGTGATAGGTACGAATGCTGAGCGTAGTAAACAGGGTCCTTTGTTCCACGTAGCCTATTGTGGCAGTGTGATGAATGTTGAGAGAATGTGTATGTCCCTCTGCCCTTAGCCTATGATTGTATCATTAATTTCAAGGAATGGCTCTGAAAATGTTTAGAAGCTGTCAATCCATTCAAGCTAACCATCCCTGGCAGCCAGTTTTACCTTCTGAAGCTTTGGTCATAAATCCACCATGGCTGTCGTCTTCTGAATTATCTTCCAACATTTCCAGAAACCTCTGATTTGCATAGGATAGATGGTATAACACAGTACCATTTAAATTAGCAGAGGCAGCCACTCGAATAGTCAGGGCATGTTCTTTTGTCTTTGGGTATGTGTGAGCATTTCCAAAAGAGAGCTGGTTGTGTGATGTGTCATTCCCAGGATTGAAACCTTGGAAACACTTGTTAATGCAAAAAGTCTTTTAGACATCAGGGTTGGGCTAAGCGGAACTGGGAAGATAAGTATGTCTTCGGTTCTCTCACAACCGCTTACTGTGTATCTTCCCAACACCTTGACCTTGTTTTGTGCATGCCTTGAGCTCTCATGGCGCCTCCTGGTGGTTGTGCTGTATGTGACCTGCTTGTTTTATTTGGGTCGGATTTTTATGTTTGGAGATGGCGCTTTGCAATATAGATCAGGTTATCCCAGAACTTGCCATGTGGCCCAGACTGACTTCAGACTTGCACTCTATCTGCTTCTACCTTCTAAGGTCCGAGACTACATCTGCATTCTGCCATGCCTGCTCCCTATTTATTTATTTTTATTTCAATAACTTTTTATTCAAAAAAACTTAAATCAGAAAATTCGTCCCCTTATCTATTTTTTTTTAATGAAGGAAAAAATAGATATGAGGGGGAAAACACATTGTTAATTTGTATCTTAAACCCTAAATTACCGAAGTTTCAATAAACATAGCTAAGTTTAATTGAAAAGGCAAGGTAACTCAGAACATTTAGCATGTTCCAATAAAGTTTTGAAAAATTTGTTTTGCATATTGTTTTGAAAAATTTGAAGTCTTTGTGGAATATTTTTGAATGGCTGAGCTGTTTAAGCTTGATCTCTTAGAATATCCTTTGTCTTTCTCTCAGGTCTTGTTAAGCCTTCTCTTTTGGTCAAGCTCAGTTAACATGAGTTCTTTTCCTGTTGCTGTGATAAAAGACTCCAAAAGAAGTGACTTGGAGAAGAGCTTATTTTGGGCCATGTAGTTCATAGTACAGTGCATCATGGTGGGGAAGTCAATGAACGGGCAGGAGCACAAAGCCGGTTGTACTGCACCCTCAGTAAAGAAACAGAGAGCAATGGATGCCTCCTAGTGTGCTGCTTGCTTTCTCCATTCCAGGATTCCATGAGAAGGGATTGGTCTCATCCAATCCAAAAGTAAGGTGGATCTTCCCATGTCAATTAATGCAATCAAGATACTCCTTCACACTCAGGCCGGAGACCCATTTCCCAAGTGATCCTAGATCCTCTTACATTGACCATCGCCACTAACCTTTACACCTGGGACTCTCAATCTTGCCACCACTGACCTTTAGAGTCAAGGAATTCATCACTGGGGTAGAGTGTTGTCAGGAGGTTATGGGTTTTGCGGCAGCCCTGATCTTTATCCATTGTTTGGGGTTTTCCTATTCCTAAGTTAGGACAGCCAAAAACTTTTCAAAGTTTGACTGCAACCTGATATTGACAAAGGACCTCAGCTGAGAACTATCTGTTTGCTAGTACTCCCTGGGCTTTGACATCGATAAGGCTGTTTTGAATTTTGCTGGCACACTCCTGATCAATTGAATGATGAGCTTCAGGTTGTCTTGGATGACATTTTTAAACAAGCACTCCCGCAAACACACACCAACAGGAAAGTGCTTGCAGAGCTTGTTTGAGGTTTATTCATACCTGACATAGTATCATGGGAGATTTTTTTTTAAAAGCATCTTAAGAAGTAAAACATTAGTTATTCCCCAACAGCAATAGAGAGGGTGATATGGCTGAACGCATGTCATATAATCAGATTTTTAAAACTCTAACTCATCAATTGATGATGATAATATACTTGGGTACTGCCCATGTTGTTAACCTCAGCAATCAAAATGAAGTAATTATACTAATTACAAGCGTCTCAAAACCCTGCTCAGTGTCCTTGTGCACGAGAAGTAAGCTGTACCACCGCCGTTTTGTAAGGCTCCAACGCCCCGTAAAGGCCCCAGAAGCTTATTCTCAGGCCAGTAGTCACTGTGCCAGGGAAAGGAGAGGTAGAGGTGAGTCCATGGGCAGACTAATGGCCTTTCATTCAGGAATGGCTGTATAGGCTGAAAGAGTTGCAAGTGGCTAGCTGGGCCCGATGGTCTGGAACCAGAGATATAAGGAGCCTTGAAGCCCAGTGAGCTGTGACTGTACAAAGTGTTCTGGATGACATACTTGGTCATCTAGCGCAGCTGAACTGCTGAGAGGCCATTAAAGAAAGATTCAGGAAGTGTACCATTACTTGGAGACCTCTGTATTGATAAACTGAGGTAACAGTTCAAGGAACTCCTGGGAGCCATATTTTATGCCCAAATGTCTTGATCTAACTTAGTCAGGCTAAGTGAGTAAGATGTGGTGACTGTGAGCCTGGTCATGGCAAAGAGAAGCTAGTTACCGAACTGGAAACAGTATGCCATCAAATGCGAGTGCTTGTATGTAGGTGCAATGATTGGAGACATGGAAAAGGATAGAGAGCTTTGTTTTGCTTGAGAAAAAGGGGGAGGAAATACTTAAAAGGCCAACAGATTGCTTTTAAAAACCATGCCACCAAGAATTGTTTGGGAGAATTAGACTCATAGTGGCCCTCAGTTTTTCCATTCTCTGACCTAATGAAAGATAGCCTGCTCTCCAAATCTGCTACCCCATAATAACAAGACTATCTCAATACTATGCCATTACCTCAGTAGCCAATGGCATGACATGTCCAAGATATTACACATAAAGTGTTTACTACTAGATTATTACAGCCATAGAAAGAATGACGACATGCATCAGAGTAGCGGATGGGCAAATAGAATGAAGTGTAGTAAGACAAAGGACAGACATTTGGCAAAGCCACAGAAAGCCTTGGGAGGCTTATGTGGTATAAAAATAATCACAGATCTTACAGACTAAACAGCACACCCATTCAACTAATTATACTCTTACATTGAGTGACTTAGTGAAGATAAGTCAATAGGAATAATTGACAAACGTCCACAAAAATTGAGTCATCGCTCAAAGCATCACTGAAATAGAAGGAACTTTAAGATTTTTTTTTAAAAAGTAATTCCAGGAAAACCAAACAAAATATTCTTGGGTTTGGCACCAATTAACTCTCCCCAAGAGCGTTGCTCAAATAAGATGTGTGACTGAATTACTGGCAAATGTTTGCAAGCCTTCTTACATCTAAGGCCTGCAGCATTGCAGTTATAATATGGTCAAAAGGGGCAAATGAACCACAGTATGATCACCTACCATTCTATTTAAAGAGGAGGTCACTGAAGAAATCCAATGGCGAGATAGTAGAAAACACAGGTTCTGACCAGCAAGCATGTGAGTCTATAAAGCCCCCAGTAACACATGGAGGTATGGAAGGGCGGTCCCTGCATTCACCACATTAGTCAGAAAGAAAAGCCAGTCTGTGACATCTGGAAACAGCTGCTCGTTTTTTTACTGAAAGACAATGAAATCTCAAATTGTGTTAAATATAACCCGCTATTAGACTTACTCACCATCGACAAGTTATTGGCAGGCACTGGGGCTGAGGTTACCACACGTTGTCAGGAAAATCAGGTCATGATTAATAAATGGAAAGGTTGTTATAATTTGGACAAAAACGTATCAGGCAGATCCTCAGATGGGCTAATGACAGGGAAGCTGATCCAAACCATTTGGAATGATGGCTATGGTTATTTGCATGTCTTGGGGCCTCAGTGTCCTTGGCCTATCACACTACTTTTCTTTTGGAGGGGCTTTTCTTTAGGAAAAAGCTTGAGCCTCCTAGATCGAGAAGAGCATCTGTAGATACCATCCAGAAACTCAAGCAAGTGTACTCTTGTTTTACTGACACCCTAATTACTGCTAATTCCACATGGTACTTTTTCCTTAATTTAACTTTCTGAGTCAGCAAACTTCAGTGTCACATTCCTGGGACTCTGTGGTTCACAAAGTCTCACTTCTTTCATCTTTAAAATGGGAATGGCAACTATGCTAACATATTTGCGTTCTAAGGTCTATCTGAGATTAACATCAGAAGTCGTTTGTAGAATGACTTTTGTGGGGTAACTACAATTCATAATCTGGCTGGGTGAATAGTTTTTAAGTCACTGTACATTTATTTTCCTAAAATATGCAATACAGTTCATTCTGTTGAAACGTAGGAAACCTCAGTTGGTTTGTGGGCTGCCACCAAGGCTGGATGCAGAGATTCAGGCTGTAAATTATCTGAGTTGTCAGCTTTCATGGCCCCAGCTTTAGGCTTAGGAGTAAATGCCAAGGTAAATAAGTGCTAGGTAGCATTGTGGATAGGCAGTGGAGTGACTGACTGGGAACATTAAATCCAGGGTGGGACAGAGCTGAGTCTCGGGAAGAAGGCTGCAGTTCACTTGTTAGTGCTACTGACCTGGCATTGAAGTGACTCACTTACTCAAAGAACAAGACTGTACCAGAGGATGCAAATCCCAACATTTGCTTTGAGCACGACTCTGGACCATTTGATGGGTAGTTTAAAAACAGCATTTACTGCGTGAGGTGATTGTTTGGAGGATTCTCACATTTTTGTTCTTGAGGGATCGCTGCTCGTGTGTGGTGGGTTTTCTGAGACTGATACTGTAGCAGAGATTGCTAAGTGCTCCCTGACCCCATTTACTCCTCTTACTGAACCTGTACATCATGTTTCTGTTTCTTTATGGAGGAATAGGAAGAACTGTGCTGTAGAGTTTCTAGCCCTGACTTATGAAGTCCCCCTGCCCGTATCTCATGAGCCTCTTCTTCTGTTCACTTCCTCGAATGACACTGACTTCCATGATCGCTTTAGAAGCTGAACATTGAAAATAATAGAATCGGAGCACGGGAAGACTATGGTCATTGATTTATTCTTTGAAGAAACCAGAAAAGGCTACCCTGAAGTGTTCTATTGAGCTTATTATTTCAAACTGAAGGAAGTGGTATATGTTCTTCATACAAGTTAGCCTTCTCATTGCTTATATGGCTATCTAATCATCTGCTAAGCATCAGGTTACCCTTTGGAAGAATTCCTAACTAAAATATTGTCACCATGCTAAGTCAGATGGAAGCAGAATGATTGTCTTTAACAACCATACATGGAACGGGGGTGGGGGTAGACTATAAGCCCACACACCCATTCTTGACCCTGAGGATTGACATTTCTTAAGCATATGCCCTTTCCTAGAACTATTGATCTGGTCCAAAGAAGAGAAGAATAAAAGAGACAGGATTCTTAGCATTCACAGTTCTCTTGGAACTTAGAAGTATGACTGATAATTTTCATACTTCATCTGCCTACTGCTTCTGAGGGGTCCCTGACATGAAGAATTACTGTATTATACAGCTCTCTACCTACTAACGTAGGGATCGAAGTCATGTCTGCAAATCACATGTGATCTAATGTGTCCATTACATATTTCTTTTGGAACTCACATTACTGACAAGGCCTCTCTAAAGCACCCTGGTTTTTGTTTCTGTTCAACGCATGTTTTTTTTCCCATCCCAGAAAGTTAGCCAGGTTGCTGCAGAGGGATCTTTTCAGAACCATGAGAAAGGTCCCATAACCCAAGTTTGTCAAACCAGCTGGATCAACCTTTGGAAATTAAGAGGTGGCATTTCCAGGTCAGGTCTGCCTTCCCGACTAGCTTCATCTGTCTGTCCTGGGTGCCGATGGGACTTCTGTTGTCTTGTAGAGCATTTCCCATCAGTTATGAGTGATTTGGGTCATCAGGCCAATTGCAAATTGGCTCTTAATAAGGCTCCAAAGTCAGAATAGGTGATGACATGTGTCACTCAGTTACATAAAGAATGCAAATTTAATCTCTTATACTTATTAAAGCATCCACCAATCTACAAATCTTCTAGGTCTTTGTTTTGTTGCCAAGTGGGATGAACCATGATTATAGCTTTCAACTGGGGAAAGCACCTTCAAATTAAAGGCTGTGTTGCTAAAGCCTTGAGTGTTTTAGGGACACTCTTGATCTATCATAATTCTTCTTGTGGACGGAATCCATAAAGGTCAGAACTGAACAGTACTTACTTTAGTTTAAGACCAGACCTCAGGACCAAGATTACTTTGTAAGCCATATTGTATGCATGAGTAACTCTGAACATTCTCCAGTTTCAAAAGTGCAGTGCTGTAGCTATTGATCAGAATAAGGGACTTAGAAGTGGCATTTGATTGGTGTGGGTTATCAATGACCACAAGTGTTCCCAAATGATAGATGATATTCCATTCTGATGGCAGCACTATGAGCAGAAAATTGAAATGTTTTGCATGCACAGGGAAAATGTAGGAAGCTTAGATACTAGAGTTACAGAAGATCTGGCCATTCAGATATGAAATAAAATGGAACAAAACATTAATTTAATATTATTTTCATTAACAATTGACTTAAATTTTCAAGGTACTTTATATTATAAGCATGCCAAGTTCTATATCTACCCATTAGTTATTCCATTATTTTTTTTGACATACAATAATTCAGAGGTATGAGAAAGGGGAGTGTTTTTAACAAATCAAGCCACAAAACATGGCTCCAAGTATCTTGGTAATTTTTGGAGAAGTACAGAAGAGGTCAAATGGGCCACCATAGACCTGAAGCTCTCCAGGAAATTTCAGAGAATTCTGGGAAAATAACACTGCAGTCTCTCCATGCATCGCAGTGGCAAGGAATTCTTGGTCTTATAGGCAGGTGAGTCAATGTGATTCTGCAATTTGTCCTCTTGTAAAGATCGTGAAAGTAACTGCTGATTTAATTCAAAATATTTAGAAACTGATCTGTGCTCATCAATACAAGACTGGGTCTGGAAATAGAAAAATATGACTATATTCTCACAATTTTATGGCTGAGTTGGGTTTCTAGAAGTGATAGGGATGTTCACAATGAGCTAAGTAAATGTTAGTGAAGATGAGCTGAGAATGAGCTGCACCACAGTGAAGTGCAAAGTCTGACAATAGGATGGTGTGCAAAAGGTTGGGTCAATAATAGCAGCTAGTCAGGATTATGCTTGCCATTGAGGTGGGTGTCACTTTTTCTTAGTGTCTGTAGTCAGTTCTATATAGGACAAGTTTCCTCTGGGTTAGGAAATAATAGAGTATTAGATAAAATGGTGTTTATAACAACAAGAGGCACAGGGTATCTGTATGTTGAAACCTCATTTGGACCAACATGATGCAATAATTATTTAACATGGTTAAAGCAGTAGTTATCATTGTAATAGAATAAACAGAAATGACTCAAGGACATATTACCCACAGGAAGATAAGTGAAATGGGCCAGGCTGTGACAAATTTGAGAATTATAATTCATGGAAGTAAGTCAGTTGTCAACCTGGCCACCAAGCTCACCCCCATGTACTTCTTTGCCCTGGGCACTGGTTAGAAAACTGTGATATTGTCTCTTAACCACAGAAAAGTGTTGTCTTCCATACCTTACAGCTCTGCTTCATACGTTCACTCAGGGGGCTATAATTCTAGACACCTGACACAATTGGGAGATTGGGAAGCTCAAAAAGAGTTCAATAGAGCTCATGTTCACTTTGTTATAAAGTGATTCATAAGGTCAGATCAATCTGAGCTATGGAAAAGAATGAAATAATAATAGAACCCAGAATTTATAGGATGCCTTCATACTCCCAAGAGTACGAAGTTGTTTGCATTTGCTCAGATTGATTTAGGTTAATATTCTCTCCATTAGCTAATGCAACCCAGTAGGAGAGAGGAGGAGCCAGGCATAGAGAGGCGAGGCCACCACCCAGCACCTGATCCTCAGGACCAGAGTTTAATTTGCCAGCCGCCTTCCCATGAATGGTGATGGCGCTGGTTCTATTGAATTCCCCCCCATAGCATCCAAAACACTGTACGATACACAGTCCTTTCTTGCCTGATTCTCCACGCTATTATAATCTCTGCCAATTGTATAATCTTCTCACCTAGAGATTTCTTAGTGAGAGAACAGGAATTAAGAGAATTTCTTTAGAAGTCTAGGAAATCATGACTGTCTACTGGAAGGGCGAATACCTTGGCTAATTGCTATTCTGCCCCTTTGGAGATGTCGAAAAATCAGTAGCAAAGGCTTAGTTAAGGCTTAAAAGAAATACAAGTAGAGCAATAAGCCACCTGCCATGGCTTGGGGTGCAAGGGCAGTAAATCCAGGAGGTGGTTTTCATGTACAGTGTATAATTTGGACCCTGACAGAGCTTAGATGAGGAATAGGTCTATATAACTATTGATCCACAGAGCTATCAGGGACATCATTTAAGTTGATGGCTTGTGTTGGTCCCTTAGGATGTGGAGTCAGCTTTAACCTGCAAGGAGAAAAAAAATTAAAGGTAAATGAACAGAAAAGGGAAAGTCTTCTGTTCTCTCGCCTTTAATCAGAAACACTTCTAAATGACCTTGGTTTTCAGCTACCATGGTGTTAACTTATTTGCTTATTTACTTATTTAATTATATTGAGGAATGCCTACAACTTAACATCCCATTAGATGCTTACAAATATGTCACCCACACCTACTCCTTGACAGTGTGGTGATTATAGCCTAAGAGACAAAGGGAAAGAGGCTACCCCTGTCATAGTCTTTAACATCCACAGGCCAATGAGTCTCCCAGGGGTGGGGGTAGCGGGGATGGAGGCATGGAGACAGAGGCTCCAAGAAGAGTTAGTTTTTTGGCTCCTCTCCTGGAGTTTTTCTGTGTCTGGAATGGTAGATGTGGATATGTTTTAGGCCTTTCTTGGACCTGAAGCTGCAAATCCTTAAGACACCGGGCATATTCCTAAATCTTGACTCTGTCTTCACATGAATCTCATCTTGGCCTCTTCTGTTTTCCCTCTGAACCTTTGTGCGGGGCCACTGTATTAATATTCTACTTCTCCATGCATCTATCCCTTTCCTGGTTTCTAAATGTGTGGCTTCCTTGTCAGTGACTTTGCTTCAAGTCCCCTTGAAGCTTGGCCTACTTCTCTGGCATTGCTGTTTAATTGGGACACGGTACCTCTTTGGCCACAATGAAGACTGTTCTTCCAGTTATCTTTTTTTTTGAGCTCCTCTGGTAAATTGTCTACTGAGTCCTGGCCATGGTCCAGAAAATTCAGTGAGTGCTTTCAAGGAGGGATTATCTCCTCTGACTTCACACCTTGCTAAAGGGTTAGAGCTACACATACCTAAAGGCTAAAAGGATAAAATATCTACGCAAATTCATGGCCAGTATTGTTCATTTCTTTCATCAATTCAGATAATTTGTAATCAATCCATGGTCATTATTCACTGTTGGTGGGAAATAAGATGCTGTATATTATGCCTGTTGACATGCATACCTCTGGATGGCTCACAGTCCTTGAAGGTCAGAACAGTCTCTTATAAAATTTATTATTCCTCCAATATGTACCTGCAATGAATATTTGGGGCCATTTCGTGCAGACAATTTATGAATTGAAATAAAAATGTTTTATATCATACATCATCTAAAAAGGGAAATCTCAGCTCCTATCAGTGCTCTGACCCTGTGTTCTTTTAGTTTTTCATCTAATTCTCTGACTTCAGGCCTCAGAGTCTTGTCTGGGCTTAGCAGTTCTCAGTCCACATAATTTCAGTGACCTCTCCAAATATAAAGATTGAGCCTATCATACCACATCATTGAGCCTTACCTTGTCCAAACTCCCAATAGATGCTTACACGTGGTTGGCATCCTATGGGTATTTCTATCAAAAACGTGCCCAGCCATTTGCCCATCACTGTTCCTTCTCATCCCAATTATGAGCCAGCATCCTCCAAAACCTCTACTCATCTCTGTTACCTACTATCACCTACTTTGGCCTCTTACCCCAGATCCCTGACTTCAGTTTGTTTTCTTTATCCTAATATTCATCCTGTGTTGGAGTGACTGTTCTCAAACACAACTAACCAATCCATTTGTCTAACCTTAATGTCACTGAACACTTTTTGTGCACGGAGAGCCAAATATGCAATGATAGATGAATTAGACCAGATTATCAACTAGAGTATCCCAAATCTCCAAGCACATGAGAAGAAAATGAGCAGACCCTCAGTAGTATGTATAGAAAGCGTAAAGACATCAGGGCTCCAGGGAAATGGTGTGCATTTATACAGTGTGCAGAATCAGGCACATACAAAAATGTATGCATTAGCAGGAAGGTGTAGGGATTTACTAAAGTGTATGCACCACTTACTATGTACCATGTATTCTTCCTTTTCATCTAGGGAAGCAGAACATAACCTGTATAATTTCTGTCCAGCTTTATCCAGCGTTCTCCCATCCCAGTCCAGATCACGTGGCCACCGCCTCTCCTTTTGTGTTGTAGTCTGGATATCTAGCTGCAGTTATAGGTTTACATAGGAAGGCACCTTCCAGGAACCTTATTTGGATACATTATGGTGCCTGCCTTACATAAAATTTATGGAAACTATCTCAGGACAGAGGCTTGGGTTAGACTCAACTTGTTCTTCTGAGAGGGGAATAAAAGGGCCTAACTCTAGATATTTAGCTGTGTACCCTAAATTTTCTCACCTGTCTTTTGTTGTGGCAATGAGAGAATGCTCATTGCCATTCACATTGAGTCTGAGAGGAAGAAATGACTTGGGATTGTGGCAGGGTACAAAACCCGGAAGGCCTTGAGATGCCTGGGAAGAAGATGAAAGCAGAAACGCGGATGGAAAACTCGTGAGTTATCAGGAGAATGAAAGAAACCCAGTGCAGCTTCTGAGAAGGGAGATCACAAGAGGCCAACAGACATCAGGGCAGAGTGGACACGAACCTTGCATATTCTTCTTCAGGCAAACAAAACAAAACAAATCAGAAAAACAAACAACAACAACAACAACAACGACAACAAAACAGCATCAGCGGTAAAGGCAACATACTGTTTAATAATCATGACACCATCCATATAATGGTCATTTAGAAAAAGTCCAGTAGATTCTGCCTCCTTAAAATTGTATTAGGCCAGCACTTAGTAAACACTGCCTAGTGTGGCAGTCAATGCTGTTCCTGTTTGAAAGTGAAAAAGAACTATCTCTGCCACTGGTTCCTATTAGGGGTGGAAAATATCAACCTTTTTAGCTCATATGCCACATAGTCAAAACCATGTGATTCACTCCAGGTCAAGTGTCACATTTGTTAGAGGAGCCATAACTGGGGCTGAATTTGGTGGCACTTGTTTGACATCCACAGGGAGATGTCTGGATTTTGGAGGGGTGAGACTGGTGAATTGAATGGAAACATAGTGAGATAGACCATCTCTGAAACCTAGGTTATGATGAAGTCTTACATTTTTAAAATTATTGTATTTTTTATTTATTTTTATTAGATAGTTTCTTTTTTTTTTGTTTTTTTCGAGATAGGGTACACTGTAACTGTCTTTGACACCCCAGAAGAGGGCATCAGATCTCATTAGGGATGGTTTTGAGCCACCATGTGGTTGCTGGGATTTGAACTCACGACCTTCGGAAGAGCAGTCTGTGCTCTTAACCGCTGAGCCATCTCTCCAGCCCCCTAGATAGTTTCTTTATTTACATTTCAAGTGTTCTCTCCTTTCCTGGTTTCCCCTCTGAAAAAAAACCTTATTCCCTCCCCACCTCCCCCTGCTCACCAACCCACCCTCTCCTGCTTCCTGGCCCTGGCATTCCCCTACACTGGGGCATAGAGCCTTCACAGGACCAAGGCTCTCTCCTCCCATTGATGACCGACTAGGCCATTCTCTGCTATATATGCAGCTGAAATTATTGTATTTTTGAGACAAGGTCTCATGAACCCTAAGCTGGGCTCAAGCTTGTTATACCAATGAGCCTCGCTTAAAT
>JADRCC010550069.1:0-10889 GCA_019843855.1 Hylomyscus alleni
CCCACAGCGAAGAGATTTTTCAACTGCACTATTTGCAAAATAAGTCAGTGGTCCTTCTTAATCACAATGGATTACCTCTGAAATAGATCTAGTTCCATCTGGCTCACCTGGTTGTTTTTATTCTGTCATTCTATTTGGTTGAATTCTCAGCATTTTATGTATTCCTTTCAGAAGTGCTAAGGGCTTTGTTAGGTAATATTTTACCTAAAAAATGTTACTATCATTATTAGACCAAAGTCACTGTATCACAGCGCTTCTTCTGTAACATGTTTTTATCTAATATCTTCTTATTCTTTTCATCATTCTGGTAAGTTGCTTTCATATACATCCTACTTCTTTTGTATTCCCAACATATAAATATTCATATTTATGCACACACTTTATGGAACTGAAAGAGTGATTTAAAGGCCATTAATAGCATAGGTGGATGATAGAATGAAGGTACATTCCATTACCCCTATTAGCCTTCACCTTAATGGAACTCTTAAGTATGTATAAGCATACCTTGAGTATGACATCATGTTTCACTTGTTTCTATTTCTTTTCCTATGCTCTCAAACTATATCAAGCTAAATTCAATGATGGCCAGTTAAGGGCCCTGTGCAATGGTCTCTTGCTTCCCCATACTATCCTTTACTCACTTATTGCTTCTTCCTAAATGCTTATTTCCTGGAAAGATTTTTTTTTTTCAAAAATTCACTGAAGTGCATTTGTAAAAAGACTCTACCACACGGGAAAGCTTCAGAGTTCAAAAACAAGTTTTCCTTCACCCGCGTTACTCAAAATAATCTTCGTCTAAATATTAAGGAAAAAAAAGTTTTTTTAAATTGTATGTTCCAAAGTGTTTCTTGATTAACCATATGATTTGTACTTGGACATTAAGCTTCAAGATAGCAAACCATTCAATCATTTCAGTTATTATCTGTTATAACATATATTGTTTGTGTTTCTGCTGATATTTCAAATTTACTTTTAAAATAAGACCAGAAAATAATGCTTAGCACATGATGTAATATTTCATCATATTAGAAATGCTGTAAAATAAAACAAAAACTTTTTATTTTTTAATGTTGTAAATGAAAATTGCACAGAATTGTTTTTAGATTAACTGACTATATACTTGTAAAATAGAACAGTTACAAGATATCACTTTTAAGATTATCACTCAGTTTTTCAACAAAATAAGTAAATATATTAGTTGTGACTATTATACTTCATATTCCTAATCTTTATCTTACATAATTTTATTATCCTTGGCAACTCAACAGCACATTTCCTAGTTTTCAAGTAAAGGATGAGTTCTGAGTTTGTGAACAAAAACTAGTTAATAGGGAACTTTCTAAGATTGAAGAAGAAGAGGCTGTAGTACAAAACCATAGCTCACTGGATTTACTGAAAAATGTAAAGCAAAATGACTGAAAATATATAACTTTTGGCAACTAAAACACCATTCAGTTCAGACTTCTTTTCAATACTATGGTATGGTGTTTTGAATAAGAATGTCCTCATAGACTCTGTGTTTGGGTTCTTGGTCCATAGGTAGTGGCACTGTTAGGAGATATGGGCTTGTTGGTGTGGGAGTGGTCTTGTTGGAGTGGGTTTGGCCATGTTGGATGACATGTGTCACTCTAGGTGTGTGCTTGAGATCTATGTTTAATCTATATCCAGTGTGTATATATAATCTATATACAGCCTCTTTCTGCTGCCTTCAGATCACGATGTAGAACTTTGATCTCCTTCCTCAGTACCAGGTCCACTTGCATTCCACAATGCTTCTCAAAATGGTTATAATGGTCTAAACTTCTGAAACTGTAAGCCAAATTGAATTGTTTTTCTTCAGAGGAGTTACAGTGGTCATAGTGTTTCTTTCCATCAATAAGACCCTAACTAAGACACATGGTAATGCCTGTACTTTTATAGGCTTCCTCAATTGTGCAAATATTCCTTCTTTCTTTCTAAATTTAAACTATATTGTATAAAACAAATCAATATTACCAATTCTTAATTCAATTGAATAGAATTTTCTTTTTCAACATTCTTTTATCTATAATATATTTTTCTTATCTTGTCAGCTCTTGTGTTAAAATTATCTAGAGACATTTTATCTTTTTCAAATAAGTCTGGAATTACTTGAAAAGAAATTCGATTTTTAATCCTTTTTTGTTTTTTTTTTTTTGGTTTTATTTTGGTTTTTGTTTTTAGAGACAGGGTTTCTTTGTATAGCCATGGCTGTCCTCGAACTCACTCTGTAGACTACCCTGGCCTTGAACTCAGAAATCCACCTGCCTCAGACTCCCAAGGGCTGGGATTAAAGGCATGTATCATCATTGCCTGGCTCTTATTATTATTATTATTATTATTATTATTATTATTATTATTATTATTCTTTAACCATTTTTTACAGTCTTTGTCCTCCTCTTAGTGTGCCCTCTGACTGTTACTTATCTCATATCTGCCCCAGCCCCAATCTCAAAGAAGTTGTCTCCACACCCTACCAGCACCCGACCAGACTTCCTGGGATCTCAAGTCTCTTGAGGGTTAGGTGCATCTTCTCTCACTGAGGCCAGACAAGGCAGTCCTCTGCTGTATATATGTTGGGGGCCTTATATCAGCTGATGCATGCTGCCTGGTCCAGTGTCTGAGAGATATCAGGGGTTCAGGTCAGTTGAAACTGCTGGCCTTCCTATGGGTTTGCTCTCCCCCTCAATTTCTTCCACCTTTCTCTAATTCAACCACAGAAGTCCTCAGCTTCTGTCCATTGGTTGGGTACAAAAATCTGCCTCTGACACTTTCAGCTACTTTTTGGGCCTCTCAGAGGGCAGCCATGCTAGGCTCCTGTCTGTAAGCACATCATAGCAATCAGTAATAGTGCCAGACCTTGGAACACCCCCTGAGCTGGATCCCAATTTGGGCCTGTCATTGGATCTCCTTTCCCTCTGCACTTTTTTTTTTGGCTAATATCTACTTATTAGTGAGCACATATAATGAGAAATTACGTAGATCAAGTTGGTCTTTGGGGGACGGTCTTGATTTTTAACTGATGTAGGAAGACCCAGACCACTGTGCGTATCATTATTTCATAGGCTGTTCATTGAAATGTATAATTGGGATGAAAGTTAGGAAAGAGCAGGCATCATGCAAACCATGGATGCAGGATCATGGTTTCAGTGGCTTTCCTCAATCACTTTGCTGCAGTAATGTACTGCAATCTAACAGTGTAAGCCAAAGAAACTCATGTCCTCTAAGTTGCTTAGAGGCATAGTTTTTTTTATCAAAGTAACATCAATAAAACAAGAATAACTGTGATAAATGATAAGGTTTTATTATTATGAACTATTAAAGCATCAAAATCAAGTATGTTCTAGTCACTTTTACTGAAATGTTCTGCATAAATTGAAAGCCTTGAAATATACTCAACATCATGGATAAATTCCATCTCAATTTTTTATAAGTAATTATAGCACAGGAAGGTATATAACAATAACAGAAATGACAAAAATATCCATGTAAAAAAAGTTAAGTGCTTACCAAAATGAATGATAATTTATCTGTCACTAAATCATACACAGTATCAAGAATAATACAATGAAATGAGACAGTTGTCATCAAAATGTTTTATTTTACAGCTAAAAGCTCCATGATAAAATGTATTTGTCCTTTTAGATCATCTGTTTTTTTCTTTTTATATGTCACATTTTCTATGTTCATCTAAGTAAACGTATACACACCATTAAATTAAAGATAATGCCTCTGACAAACAATCAATAACAAGATATTTGGGCTACAGGTAAGTCCCTTCATTTGCAGCTGATGTTTTATGGTTCAAGACTATTAGTGCCACGAGTTGTACAATGTTTAGGAGTCCTGAGACTGGAGATATGTTACAGTGGTCACAAGTTCTATTCTAAGCACCCATGTTAAAAAGCGTAACGCTTTCTGAGGAGATATGAAAAACCATCTACTCATTCCTGGTTGAGAATCAATGACAAGCCAAAGTAAGGATTCCACCACAGTTTAAATCGGTGAGTCTATGGCTGGACCCCGGTTAACTGAATGTTTGTGGATGAGAGATTACTTACAGAAGCAGAAATGTCTTAAATGTACCTGCATCCCGCAAAATGCAGAGCATCTCCTGGAGGCTGGAAGCTTGCAGTCCACAGCACATTACAGGCAACTGATCAGGTTGGACAATGTCTCTCTCTCCCAGTAATTTCACATGCTCAGTGCTCTCCAAGCAGGTTGACTGGTCTAAGCCTTTTCTAGGCAGGTTGATTTGTTTGGAAGTCCCTCTCTGACGCAGTGACTACTCATATGAACCTGGAAATCATCATTAGTTTCAGGGTCTTCTAGGAAGCTTTTGAGTTATTTACTTCTTGAGTATGAAGAAACCTCCTTTCAGAACTTCCAGAATGCTAAAGAGCTTCTCTTTAATGAAAGCTTTAAATCATACAAAATATTATACTTTAGGCCAATTGTTGAATATGAGTCTCTCATTTGTCCTCTATGACACCTGCACATACATGGGATATTTATAACACATACACTCATGCAATAATATAAATTTAAATCATTTTTTTAAATAAAAAGACTCCTAATCCAAAAGCTAATAACTACATTTATGGTTACTCTGTGACATTCATTTGTGATAAAAGAGACACTTTTCTACTTACATTCCTTTTTTCTTAATTTATCTACCCTTGAAAGAGCCAAATACTTAGTTCACAAGGCATGCTGCTAAGGGTCAGCCTAATCCTAGAGTATGTCCTGAGGAAGGGGTGTTGGGCAGTTGTGGAAGAAATGACTCCAATTCAAAGACGAGGTGCAAGCTCTATGTTCTGCTCAAGACGGCTCTCCAGACAGATGCCTAGATAGCTCAGGGATTGTAGACGAAAGCTGGTCTTTTATTTATGTATCAACTCAATCCTTACCCTAGGTTCCCTTTTCATTATCTCACGAATCAGCATTTTATGTCCTTAGCCCCTTGATTCTTAGAAAAAAAGACAGTGAGTACATTTTATTTATTTATTTATTTATTTATTTATTTATTTATTTATTTATTTTAGCAAAGCAAATGTTTCCGTGAGCTGCCTGCTTTTGTAAGCATGAATAATAAGTTTAGCTGGATGAGATCCTGCCCTGGGATTGTCAACCCTAAATCTTGTTATATTCTTCCTAACTATCTTTCTGACAAGCTGGCTCATTAATGCACTTGTCTCTGTGTTTTTAGGTCTGTGAAGCCCCACATACAAGTTATATTGTATCCTTATATTTTGCATAGTTGTAAAATTATACATTGTTGAACTCATGTTTTCAAGGTTGTTTTCTACAGTCTTAAGGGCTGACCTGGAGTTCAAAGCATTTACAGTTTTGCTAAGGAACATTAGACACACCTTTTCCGCGCAGACTGGTGCTTTCTAATTATCATGGAGTCATTATCCTTGGCAGGGAGAGCAGTCCCATAAGCCTTGGGTGGAAAAAATTCCCCAAAGGAGAAACAGAGAGTAAATTATTTACATTATTATACAAATTACCCCTACCCACAACAACCATCAGTGCTCACAGAGGCTCATGAAGCACATATTGCCAGCTCTGTTCCAGGGGTGGGAATAATGTCACACTGCCCTTTCCACAGCCACGCAGGACTTGGCAGCAGGCTGTTTCTGTGGAAAATGATTTTGATGTTGAAAAAAAAAGGTTTTATGTATCATATAAATATATTTTATATGAAATATCTCACTGTGCTCTATTGATATCTTGATTAATTTAGATAGTAAAACATACATGGCAACTCTGTGAAAAAAAGATTCCTTTCTGTGAAGGGAAAATGGTGCATCTCTAGAGAGGGTATTATTAAAATGTAATTAAAACTCAATGTTTCTGCTTAAAAGCATTCAGCCATTGCCTAAGGTTATCTGTGAGCAGGGGAACATACACAAAACAAGATGCCAAAAATTAAAATTGAGACAAAACAACTTTAAACTACACATTGAAAGGCTATTATACTGGATGGGATATAGCTTTATTTGATAGAATGAAATATTCAGCCTGTATTGCATTGCTAAGGGGCAAATCTTTGTAGATACACACAAGTACCAACTATTACATAAATACAGGAGCAACAAAATTACAAACACTCTCAAATAATGTACTGATAGATAAATATAAACATCTCTAACACAATTCTTAGGGAATTTGCAATAGTTAATTCATTGCTAATATTTTTTAATCTAACACCATTTAGACATTTAAAAAGCAGAACTTAAAAGCATATAAATTGGACAAACTGGAGCCAGTGGTACAACTGAATCAACATGCTTAACTATTTCTCTTTGAAACTGAAATCATTCTGTAGCATACATGGCATATGTACAAATGGAAAAGAATCATATATTATTCTTAGACTCAACATAAGATGTACCAATTCTTTGGGGAAGTTTATGGAACCTTTAAAAATTAGAGCATTGCTGAAGGAAGTATGTTACTGCCTGGCTCCACATCCCCTTAGTTTAGTTTGGAAAGGATGTTTGATGTTTGCCATAGAATTACATATTTCCACATTTTTTCCTAGTTAGTGGACAGCTTATGAAAGATTATGAAGATTAACCTTGTTAGAAGCTGTTTGTCAGTAGTGGTATGTTGTGAAGACCCAGACCTCTCTCTCTGTGCTGTCTGTGTCTGTGTCTTTGTCTGTCTGTCTGTCTGTCTCTGCCTCTCTCTCTCTCTCTCTCTCTCTCTCTCTCTCTCTCTCTCTCTCTCTCTCTCTCTGCCACTTACCTATAGATCAGGGGGTCAGCTTTCACAAGACTATCTGTTGCTTTGTTCTCCACCATGATGATCATTGACTAACTCTCTGAAACTGTAAGGAAACCCATAATAAAGTACCCTGTTTCTGTAAATTGACTTCATCTTGGTATCTCTTCATGGATAGAATAGTAACTAAGATACCCTACCGTAAGATCACTATGATGACTTCTGTCCACCTGCTCCTTTAAGCCAAAATAAACTATTGCTATCAGAACTTGCATTTGACAAGCAATTTCATCACAGCAGTGTGACTGTCCTGCCATAGGGCTTTCTCTTCAGACGCGCCTGCCTAGGATCGCCCCTCCTATCTGCCCGCCTCCTGCTAATTGCCTCTCTCCTGGTTTGCTGAAGTTAGGCTAGAAGTCCCGCCTCCAGAGACTCAAGAGAACTTGCTGATTGGGCCTGGTTGCTGATGAACTTGTGGGAGGGGTTTTACCTTACCTTCTACCTGGTTTCATTTTGTAACAACCATTATTATTAAATGGAACATGGCTGAGTAAAGACTGACGTCTCTTGGCCCATTTCTATAACCTGTCCACGTGGATAAGGTAATATTAAGGTATTATAGATATTATTATGGCTATCCAGGTCTCTGACTCCTATTTCCAGAGGACCCACATATATTGTGGCAGCGGAAACAATACTCATGTACAGCAGTCCTTTCTTGAGAGTGTATCATTTCCACCATCACATGGACCTAACAGCAATATGACTAGCATTATGCTTAATTTAGCTGTGGTTAAACTTATTTCATTGCTTTGTAAACAAAATCTAGCATAGAGTATGTTGGAGGGACAATGTATTATGTTCTTTAGTTTCTTTTTTTATCATCTGGTTCATTTTCATGTTCTATAAAATTAAAAAAAAAAACAGTAACTTAAAATCTAGTTCCATACACAGATTATATGCAACATACTAGAATGGCCTTGAATGATGTATAGGGCTAAGGCTAGAGAGGTTGGGTTGCTTATCTGTGAGTATTCTTCTGTTTACTTGTTTGGATGGTTTTGGTTTTTGTTTTGTTTTGTTTTTTTTTTTTTTGTTTTTTAGGTTTTTTTTGATAGATACTTATGCCTATACAGGAGTTCATTCTTCTTCTACTTAATCCATTTAAGATGAATTATATCATATATAGTCCTTATTCAAATTAAACTCACAAAACAGTATTACCTTTTCTACCATTAAGCAATACTTATAAAATATTCTATAGGGTTAGACATGGGTGAATGCTACACATAACTTTAAATAAATCAGCTTACATATTTTGTAACTGAAGTACATATCAATTCTGATCAATCAGCAAGCTGAATTTTACTTTTGTGTTCATAATCTGTACTCATTATTTAAATAAAGTGAATGTGAAATTTGTCAGAATAAGGAATTAAGCATATTAAAAATTAAAATAATATTTTCACACAGTTTGGGTAAGAAGATGATATCAATGAGGATGAAATTACAGCATTCAGTGTTTCCACTTAATAAAATATTAATATTGATTCAGTGTGGATTTTAGTATCTACTGCTTGGAGAAGAGACTATGTTAGATCTCGATAAAAATGTGGCCAGGCATAAAAAACATCAGAGGAATCCAACTTGCTACTTGCATATTGGGAAACAATCTCTCTGTATTTATTAACCTGTGCTATGTCATAGAAAAGTTGAAAGAGATTATTTCTTGTTCTACTATGAAACAAAACTTTATGTTTTTGTAATAGGGATGAAAATTATACTCAGTAATGCAGTATCAATGTTAAATAAAATGTAATATCTAATTTAATATTCTCCTTTGCTTTGTATGTTTTGTTCATTTGATTTGGGATTGTAAAACCTGGTTTCTTTGTGGTACAGTGATGAACCATGCCTTTCTAGTTATCAAATGGCTGCCTTAACTTCTAGTTTCTGCTTCACAAAAAGCTACAATGTCAGGCACTTCCCAGCACACTTGCCATCTCAGATTGTGAGTAAGCACCAAATACACCAAATTTTTTATGAGTGCTCAGGATCAAAGACAGGAAAATGTCTATTGCAGAGCTTTCATAGATCCTGCTTGAGGTTTGTTAATAAAGACAGGAAACATTTCTATTCTTTAAGCCTGTTGGCATTCTGCAGTGGTAATCTCTCAGCTTACTTCTGACTTAGCCTGACTTCTCTTCCATTGCATCCCAGTGAGTAGCTCCCTGCCTGCTCCCGTTCTTCCTTCAGTCTTCCTTCAGCAGCTGTGTCTCCATAAGTGAGCACCCTCCTTCAGCCAATTCTTTCTTCTCCAGCTCCAGCAGCCAGTTATTTACTCACCCCAAAAAACCTATTAGGGCAGTGGGAGTGGTTCCACTGTTTACCAGTGAATCAGCACTGGACTGTGCAATCAGCACCAGGACTGTGCCCAAACAGTCCTTAGTATTACTTATCTTAGTATTGCCTTTTGGCCAGATTGAGGGCAACATGACCTTGCTTATGTCATCTCCCCCATAGCAGATTTCCTTTTCTTCTTTTTGGGCAGGAGAGGAAGTGACAAACAATTACATACAAAAGCAGGCAATGGACCATAGAAGTGACAAGACTAAATATGCAACTGACACTGGATGTTGAGGCCCAACAATTAACAATCAAATATACAGGTGCACACCTAAATAGCTACTTGATACAATATTTGTGGGTTTAATTATCTCAGCAAATGTGAATGCAGAAAAAGACCTCATCTTTGAGCCTTACTCTACCCCTCCATCAAGACATTGTCAGGAAATAGTTATAGAAAATCTGATTCTTTCCTTTTACCTTTTTCTTCATTCTACTCTCAGACAATACATCCCACGCACAGCTTCCCATTTGTCCTGTCCTCTGCTTTCCTGCAGATCCATGGATCCTGTTTTCCTTCAGAAAAAAAGCAGGCATAGTAACTGAGCACAGCATAACAAAATGAAATAGTTATTTAAGGAAGTTTGATTCATCACTTTTCTAAAAAGTGTTGTCCTGATAGGGGATTAAATTCAGGAAGTTTTTTTTTGTTTTTATATATTTCTTTATTTTTGACAAAGATTGACACTTTTTCCATCATGAAACTACAGGAATCTTGTTCTTATATTTAAAATATTTTATTAGATTTATTTTTAGTTTGTGTATGTGTGTATGAATGTGTATGTGTGTGTTATATACTGAAAATATCTGTTTGTATTTGTGGTTTGGTTCAGCCTTTAGCACATGACTTGAATCCATCTGGCTGGAATACAGACTCACCCTTAGTTTACACTGTTAATCCTAAACAATGACAGTACAGATTAGTTACTGGAAGAGTGTTACAGAAACAGATTATAGAGAAATAATAAGCTTGCCTTTGATGAAAACACAAGGAGCCAGAGACTAAGAAGGAGTCAGAAATTCAGAACAGATTACTCGAGTTAGTCTGAGGCCACACAGAGCAATTCAGGAGAAACCATGAGAAGCCACTTTCAATCAGTCAGTGTCACGCCCACTTGTCTACTCCAGTAAAGTCTGCAATATTGGGGGTAAAAGCCTGATTAAGGACAAGAGCCCTTATGACTTCAAAGGGAGTTTGTGCCTCCCGGGTATTCAGCCAGTTGTTGGCATCTCCTAATTCAGACGTGTTCCAGATTAGTCTTTCCAATCGTCAACATGCCTTCTTATTTAGGCATAAAGGTACCCCAAGAAATGATTCATAAATGGCTAAGATTGGGCATTGTTTCCTGACCAGCACAATGTTCCAATATAACTAATTTATTTCCAAGCTGTCCTTAGCTTGGAATTTCTCACAATGAAGCTGCCTTATCAGATAGAATGTCCTCAGAGTTAGCAACAGAGGTCAGACACCATTGCTTATTGTTAACATAGAATTCTCAGGGCAGTCCCATGGAAGACAGAAATGTTTTACATACTAGAGAATAATCGAAGGGCTTCACTTACTTAAGGGCATTAGCAGGAACTGCTAGATTGGAACTTCCTTGTGCTTGCTTCCAGCAGACCCAGAGAATTAGCATGGCAATATCAAAATAGCCCCAGTGGGGAGGACACCAATGCTCTTCCCCTTCATACCTGGATACCTGATCCTACCGACCTTGATGTGACTGTTACCT
>JADRCC010550072.1:0-13968 GCA_019843855.1 Hylomyscus alleni
TTGGTCCAGGACCTGTGGCATAGGTGTTCATTAATACCAGTGGATTAAATGGGCAAGAACTCCGAATGGATAGTTTCACTTGAGGTATGATCCACTCTCAGATTCACCCTATTCTCTTCTTCCTCTTAACTGGATCGAGCAATAGTAATTAACACTGAAAACTGCTATTAGGATCCAAACCCTGGAGATTAAAGTAAGCCTGCTTGTGGTCATGAATACCAGGCAGAACTCTAGCTCACATTTGGGTAGACTGTTTCACCAATAGTCTGAATCGTAGATTAGGCATTTATTTAGGGCTCTTTTAGTCAATTACTGATTATACTACTTTTTGCTTACGATTGGTGAAACAGTCTAGATTTTCAGCTTGTCCATGTCTTCTACACCTAATAAATCCAAACACTAGGCTCCATGCTTCTACTCTGACCCAAACACATCTGAAGCCCAAGCTCCGCTGACTTTCTCATGGACCTTACAGAATTCCACTCATCTATTGCCTAGCTGTGAACCACATCAAGCTTTATGAAACCCATATAGAGTCCCACAGTTCTTCTCTCTTATGCCTTTTCAAAAGTCAACTCTCACCTGTATTTAGAAAACACAGTCACCCTTGCCAACACTATCCTACAAGCCTGGGAGCTGCCTGTTACACTGCATTGCCTCCCTTGGATACTGGGGACATGCATGTGATCAGCCACTACTGCTCACCCCGGCACCTGGTTGCTGGGGTTTTGAAAAATCTTACCAGTATCATCTTCTTTCTACCAGTTTTGGGTACCCAGGTAAGGATTTGCTTTGTTCATGAACCCTTTTCTGCCTTAGTGTATCCTCATGCTGAAAGCCTTCTCAACATTCATCTCTGTGTTCCCACTTCTCCTGTTGATCAGTGTACTTTTTAGAGAACTAAGGCTCTTACTCATTGCCCAGTGGCTTACTTAGGCCAAGGCCCAGAGCATAAAAGGTTGTAGGAAATATTCAACACAAAAAGGACTAGTGTAGACAAGAAAAAATAGTAATTTAAACACCAAAGCTTAAGTTCTCTGATAGAAGAAATGGGGTTTTGACAAAAAAAAAAAGGTCAGAAAATCTGACAATAGTAAATGTAAGTATAAAACATTTGATCAAAGATCATCTTTGATAAGGGATGATCTTAAATTCTCAGGCTCTGCTATCACTCCAGATCTTCATGTAGAAGCTCTCTCATCTCTCATCTCTCAAGATTCAGTCATCTCCCCAAGTGGCTCATTGGCCAGAATCATGTCAGTTGTCCACCACTAGAAAGGAGCCAGCCCATCAAGACTGAAAACCATCAACCCAGGATTCTGGAGCAAAAGGATGAATATTGTGGAGACATACATGTTCTGAAACTAAAAGGAAACAGGTTTTTCCATGCTGTTTAAAAACTGCATTTGACTCTGAGATAGTGGAAAGACTGAAAGAGACCAGGCTTGACTTGCTGTATGTTTGGAAATTCATTCTTACCTCCATTAGCATCACGTATGAAACTGGCTCCTCAAGACCCTTTCAAAGGCCCTATAGATGAAAAACATGGCCACCCTCTCTCCACTATTAAGCACGTTACCAGCTCAGAGCTACCACTGTCTGGACCTGTAAAGAGAAATGCTTAAGTAAGGTAAAGTGTAGAGTTTTCATAGCAGGTGTAGTAGTTGCAGTTGGATAACCCACAGTCCCTAGAGTGTGGGGGTTGAGAATAATAGTTATCTATGGGTGTAAGGACAGGCTTTTAGAACACAGAGATTGTGTTAGCTTAGGAAGTGTCACTAGTAAGTTCTTCTTGAGGGTAGTTGACCTCTTAAGACAGCCAAGAGAAATTACGTAGGTTACTGTACTAGACATAATTTCCTTCCCGCTGAGTCTTCCTTAAGCCCAATAAGACACTCTAGTTACTGCCAAGATAAACATGATCAAACATCTGTTTGTGGATGTGAGGTCAGAAGGACTTCAGGTTTGTTAAGTGGGTAGTAGAGTAAGAACTTTGGGTTCAGGATTGTACAGAGAATGTTCTCAACAGGTAAGGCATCTCCTAAGCCTCAAGCTGATGACATTTGAGTGGAGATATTAGAGTTTGCTTTGCCTTCACCTTATGGAAAAGGACTGATCTTGAAGTCCATCTGCACATGGCATAAGGTCATGACCTTGAAAATCTGAAAATACTCATTATTCTATATCACACAAGGTCAGCCCCTAGCACCAGTCAAAGGGTGACTTGAGGATGTGGCGTTATGTGAGTCTGAAAGCTCATACAGAACTACACATTCTTTAAAATCAAACTGAAGGCTCTGAACAAAAATTTAACTGAAAATATAAACTATCTTATGTTCATAAATACTGAGAAAATTTAAATATATTATGATTATGGATATATAAATGTAAATAAAAGAAAAATATATATGTAATTAGTAGGTTCTAAATTCTATAGGGATTTCCTACCTATATGTATCATTTTCAAATATGTAACAAATAAAAACGCTACATCGTTAATATTTCCCTTCTTATAAGTCTGTCTTGATGTATTTTATATTTATTTTCACATTCTACTGCTCTCCCTTAATACATATTTTTTTTATATTTTTTGTGATAAAAGACCACATTGTAAAATATTACTTTATGTTGAAATGTCATGTTATGTAAAACATTATTCTAAATTATAGCTGGCCCCATCTTAGCGATTTGATTACTGTGGTAAAATATCAAGACCAAAAGCAACTTGGGGATGATAGGGTTCATTCCATCTTACAGGTGTAGTCCACCATCCATGCAAGCCAGAAAGGTTTTAGAGGCAGAAGCTGGTGGAGAAGTGTGCTTGATCGGCATGGTCTCTTAGAACACTCAGGACTACCAGCCCAGGGAAGGCACCACTCATGATGAGCTGGCCATTCTGCCATCATTCACTAGTCTTAAAAAATGCCCTGTAGGCTTATCTAAAACCAGACCCTCTGAAGGCATTTTTTCCATGAGGTTCCCTCCTCTCAGATGACCCTAACTCCTGTCAAGTTGATGTAAAACTAGCCAGCTACTAAACGTACGTAGAAATTGCATTAGAAATGTAATTTAGTGAAACCGGTGGGACTTTCTCTAAGATTCTCAATAAACTTTAGTGTCATATCAAACCTCTCCTGGAACTTTTAAAATGACTCTTAACTATTACTTTTCTTGGCTGTACTTTATACATATAAAGATACTTTGAAAGGGTTAAAAGTAAAATATTACCCTACATAAGTGTTTTACAGCATAAAGATGACCAAGTGCTGTGATCTTACCACACATTGTGTGGTTCTAATGAAACCTTTGTAGCACAGACTCATGGTACACAGCCATTATAAAAAGATCCATTCTGTAATCAGATTGGCACAGGCAGTTCTCATTCACTTGGCAATTGGCTAAATTAGACCTACGTTACCAAAAGAGGCTTGCTGCCCCCATCTTTGAGAGACATACAAAAGCCAACCACCCTTTCATCTCCATTCCAGGCTGTCTCCAGTGGGACACATTTAACTTTAGAGTTCAATAGATGACCACCATCCAGATGGGTGTGGGTGGAAGAGGACCTTTGATTTTGTAAGTGGGAAGAAAGTAGGAAAGAGGTGGTCTCAGCTGCAGCAGGGTAGAAATGCTGTGAGCTGCTTCCTGGACTAATTTCCCTTCCTGTTGAGTTTATCCATTACATAGGGAAGTGTGCCACATACAGTTCTGAAAAACTGCATGAAAATAAGGAGGTGTTCTGGAATTAGTTGCTGATAGTAGTCGTCTGGTCTCTAAGGGTAAACAAAGCCTGGGGTCAAATGCTGGGTTTAAAACTTAGCCACATGTGCAAGCTGATTCACCTTTCAATTCTAAAATAGATAACAATAAAGTCATTCTCCTACAGTCATTAGGCATTAGGAGATATGTGTATAAACATTTACATCTGGTAGAGTAAAAACATATTCCAATGCCAGCTAACCACGGGATCAGCATCCATGCAGTGAAAATTGCTATTCAGAGAAATGAGACCCCACTGACAGGATTATTTCCTCCCAACAGTCAGGACAGGATTCCAGACAGAAGGCTAGCTGGAAGTCCCTAGGGAGGTGAGAGTTGGCAGGCTGGACTACTGTTCAGAACTTATTCATTAGCCTGAGCACGGAGGACGGTCTGTATTTTATGTGTATGTTGGAGAAGAGGAGACCAAAGGCATTGGTAATGATTGGTTTTCAGTTTTATTTGTAAAAATTTTCACAGATTTTTGGAATCTGCTCAAATCCTCTTTGATATGGAAGCCCCATAGTAACTACCCCCCTTTTTGTTCTTTTTTTCATTTTTTGTAAAAGAAAGTCATAGTTGTTTTGGTTTAAGTTGCACATACTACACGAGAGCTACTTTAATAATCCCAACAGACACTGCAAGCACCATCCAGTTTCTCCAGGGCAGAGACTTGCTTTTGAATTATGCGCCTGCTCAATGAATCATGTTGAGACACATCCTTTCCGTCTTTCACTCGATTTCTGATTCAAAATCATTTTATTCTATTTGTATCAAGTATTGAACATGATAAATGTAGCTATGGCATTGGATTTCTGCCATAGTACAAGGAGAAAAACCCTAGGACGAAGCATCACCAAGTCAGATAGCTGTACATGCCTACCTAATTGTCTTCCAGTATTGGATCCAGGAACTTCCCAATGTGTCCATTATAGAGTCCATGAATGAATTATCACTATTTTAAACCTCAAAACTTCCATGACTTATTCTTTCCTAGTCTTTCCTGATATAATTACCCAAGATACCCTTATAATTTTATGGTACCATCACTTTCCTAGGATCACTGCCCAAGCTGCAGGCTTACCTTGCTGGAAATAGACAGGCTCAGTCAGTTGCTTCAAAGCTCAGACTTTGCTCGTGTGTGTTCCCATCAGCCTCCTGCTCCTCTCCTTCCAAACCAACAAACAACTCTATCGGGTCAGTTTCCCAAAACCACATTTTTTTCCAGCAAGCTCTGGCAAATTAGATAATTACTAAGCAAAACAATGCAGTGCCTAACATGATGCATTAACAGTTTCTAATGTTATTGAACCGACCGACAGGAGAGGCACTCCGTTCTTCCTTGCTTGGCAGATGATTACTCTTCGCTGCAGCAATACTTCATGTGCATACTTCCAAGAAGGCTCATGAATGCAAAGGTTCATTAAGGGAATGAGAGAATCGATTGTAAAATGGAAAAGGCCGGGTGAGGTCATATTTCAAAGAGATGAATATGGTACACTCCATTATGTTGTAATCAGCTGCTCTCTTTCATTCCACAAACTGTAATAGTTTATTCTAATTTTTAAAACTGGAAAAACAGTGTCTATAGCCTTCTGACCACCTTCATCCTGAAGCCAGGAAAGGAGTCCTATGCATGTGAATTTCTTCAGCCTATGGGAGCCCTTGGTACCCACCAAACCTCACATTACTAACCATTTTTCTCCTTAATAAGAAAAACATTCAAAGGCTACTATTATTGCTGCCCCGGCAAACTGCACTTAACAAATGGGACTTGCCCTGTACATGACACTTCCAGCATCAATCAAGACTGAATTTTATTTCAATTTATTATGGTTGCTGTCCAAATGAAAAAATGCT
Organism: Hylomyscus alleni; assembly: GCA_019843855.1. Lineage (NCBI taxonomy): Eukaryota > Metazoa > Chordata > Mammalia > Rodentia > Muridae > Hylomyscus > Hylomyscus alleni. Next base: position 5,620 of record JADRCC010550072.1, read on the forward strand.
TATATCGTAAAAATGTCTTGCAATATAAATGTGCCAATGATGTAATCACAGATTTGAGGCAAAAAAAAAAAAAATCCTGATTTGAAGTTAAATATGTGACCATCTTTTCTCCTAAATTTTTCATTGAAGTTAAACATAACAAAATAATGGTACCATTAAGAGGTGATGTTAGTATGAAACAGAAGTCACACGTTAAATATTTTATATCTTTATGAGAGAGCTTTATTATATTTCCCTCTTTAAGAAGCGAGTTGATATCTCCAAATGATCTGGATAAATGACTTTAATTTCACTTTCATTGAAGGCTCATCTGCAATTTTTTTAAGCCAGGAAATGTCCATTCATCAGTAGTTCAGTCCCCTGCCTATTAGTCTAGGATTTATCCCTGGCTACAGCTGCTGGCCTACAGATACCCCTGTGGGTCCTCTCCCCTCCCATCAGGCTTTGATTCCCAGTGAGGTTGAGAAATGATGTCAATGGATGCTTTTCACGATGACAGCCAAAACCCTGGTTGTATCTCTCATGAATGATCAGTCCTTGAGCTATTCCTCAAACAGTCCCAATTTCTTCAGAAGCTTCGAAGTCAGGAGGATGGCTTTGTGCATGTCTCAGACATCTACTCCTGCTTCTTCACATTATCTGAAAGCTAAGTTAACCTGTTGTGTTAGGAACCTCATCTCTTCAGCAGTACACAAACTTTACAATTTTGACAAGGACATGCTTGGCCTAAAGTTCTGCGATAGTGTTGGAATTCAGCATTGCTTTCCCACCAAGGACTCCTCAAATTCAGTAGCCAACAGGAGAGGTGGGGCAGGGCCTGAGAATGTACAGGACAAACAAGATCCCTGGGACATGCTGCTGTTGCAAGGTGTGAAAGTCTTCATTGAAAGCTAATGTGAAAGATGCTCAAATGTTTAATACATGACTGGCAACTCATCTTCAAGGAGGAGACAGACAGGAAACAATGTTTGCAATGAGTAATAAAATGAATTTCATTAGGAAAAGTCTCCCTTCCTGAATAAAATCATAACCCTTCCAAAGCATGGAATCTCTGTCTTTCCCAAAATGAAATGTGGGCCCTGGTAGTAGTAGAGCAGCCAGATTGCAACAATGAGGACAATTCATCAATTGCATAGATGAGTTTAGAGTACAGAGCTACTCAGACGAATTTCTCTACTGTGGATGAAGGAGGCAATCTTAAAATTAAGACAACCAGAATAACAAATAAATGTACTAAATTCTGAAACATTGAAAGGCGTAAGAAAAATGTTCACTCAAAATCCACAAAAACAATTTACCAGAAGTCACACACTGCACCTTCTAGTGTTTATTCCAGACAAGGTTGTTTTCTAAACAGTGCTGTGATCATTACATATAAAAGCTTCTTTCTTGATAAAAATCACAATAATAATAATAAAAACCAAAACTATTGTCTCCCTGCAGAGATCAACTCCCTAATAGGGCACTCCAGAGAACTTGACCTATCAGTTGGCAAGACTATCTCAGAGGTGGTATCTCACTTGCTGGCAACATGCTGGGATTGGAGGGAGCAATGTCCAGTGACGTGCTGAGTCCAGAAGTGTCTCGGGGCATCAGTTAGCTAGCAATAGTAATTCCAACTGAGATATTCACCTTGAAGACCCTTTGCACTCCAACAGAAACACCCAGACATTTTCAAGATCATTTAACAGCAGCATTGTTTCAGACATTTTCTTCAAGAAAAAAAAATCAATTTTATTCCTCAGAACACTGCATTCTCTAAAAGGAAGTTCCTTTAGTTTTAAGACTACTTCGAAGATAAAGAAAACAGAAGACCCAGGAGAAAGACAACCACATGAAGAAGTTACTGGACCAAGGATTTCATCTCACAACCAACGACAGCACATAGGTCCCTATGCTCGTTATAGCTTCATCGCTTCCAGTTGTTGGAAGTTAAAACCTGGTCGCTTAAAAGCAGTGGAACTTTTGTTAAAATAGAAATGGGATTTTTTTTTTTTTGCACCGGAAATATTTCCACCTATGTTAAAGCATACTTCTGAAAGAAGAAATGTCTTTTGTAAAACATCATAAACATCAACTCTCCATGGTGTTCAAAATTAACAGCCCTAGTTTGGATGGTAGAAATCACCCTTAGGACATCTCACTACATGTATTTATTTCACTATTACGGTTTTCAGCAAAGTTCATTTTGGTTGCATTTAATCGAGTTAAGCAGCTATGCCTTAGGTTAGAAATTATGAAATGATGGAGACAGACAACTCCCCAAAATGGCAATGCCCTGGCTTATGAAGGAGGACAGACAGGGCATGATGCTGGCCTCACATGGTTATTTAATTAGCAGCAATCTAATTGAGATATAAGTGTCAGAGACAGACATCACTGATACCAAATCAGACAGTTTCTGACTTCCAGCGGTTTCCAGGAGCTAAGCTTGTAGACAATGGCTTCCCATTCAGACAAATGAGGATGTGTTAATTCGCCTAGCCAGTGGGCAGGTGCGAAGGGTTAACTTCTGTGCAAGTTCAGTATATACAGGAGGGTTGTAACTCCATTTCTGAGAACTGTCAAGTCTTAGAGACAATAAGCTACAAACTTATTGTTTCACTGTAGGTGATCATACTACTGTCCTATTCTAACTCAGTACTCAATGGCAGACTACTCTAAATTGGAGAAATTATGGGAAAAGGAAAAGGAAGTTTTAAACCTGTTCTTGTCTTTTGTATGTTTTTGAGACATGACCTAACTACATAGTCTGTGCTGGCCTTGAACTCCATAGCTTATACTTTCCATACTCCAAATGCTGGTAATATATGAGGGTAACATTTTAATTAACTGAGAATATTATTAACCAGTCCTTTTTTAAAAAAATGCAGTAACTTATACAAAGAAGAATTTACCGTTTCAACCATTGTAAAGCCTCTGCTCCGAGTGTGCACAGGAGGTGCAAAGAACCATCCATCATCTTTCATAAAACTACTACGGTCACCCCACTTTATCCCAAACCCAACAGTAACCTCCATTTCCACTTCCCATCTCTATAGATGTAAGAATCCTAGATTCTGCTATTAGTAGACTCCTATGATATCCTTCTTTTGTGTCTCATGCTTGCCACTTAGCATAACTTAAGACCCAATGCTTTTTCAGGCTTTTACCTCAATGTAAAGTTGAATAGTACCTCACTGACTATCCAATCCACATTCTGTTGAGCCATCCATCTATCCATGGGGAGATTTGTTTTTTTAACCTGCATTTTGGGAATTGTGGCTAATGGTTCTTATGAACAGCATACTTGTTTATCACCTGCCCTCAACTCTTTTAACTATATATCTATCTGAATTACTGGATTTTACGTTTCATGCTATAACTGCCATCTATTTTGTTTTACAAGATGCACCATTGAACGCTCCTGTCATCAATACTGATGGTTTCCTATTTCTCTGTATCCTACTAGCACTTGTTAGTTAGGGATTTTTTTTTTTTTTTTGTCACAGCCATCCCAAAGTATTTGATCTCCTTAAAAATGATAACAAGTCTATGCAAGAGGAAAGAATGCATCATTTCATGTCCATCCCTTATGCAATCTCAACATCAATCTTTAACTTAGAAAGGTAGACAAACTTTTAATTTAGAACAGTAGTTCTCAAAGCACAGCCTGTAGACCCAGATTGAAAATCTCTATCCTAAAACTACTAAAGCAGAAACTCAGGAGGCAAGGCTTAATACTTCTGTTCTTTGACACAAGCTCCAGATTATTTGAACATGTAGAACTGGAGAGCTAGATTCTGGCGCTCAGGACTGATAAGAAGCAACCCAGGACTAACTCGGAGTGTCTCTAATCCAAATACACACCAGATCTAATTATTTCCTCCACTGATTGGGTCAGCCATTTCTTTGTCTAACTTTCCATTGAAGTGTGAAAGGGTGGTTTAACCACCACATTATCCCCCCACAGGCTTCTACTCTCTAACCCTTGTTCACTCCCAGGGTTAAGGGGACAGCAGTGTGTCTGAGATGGGTCTCAGCTGTCTCCATCTTTCCCATGCCAGTGACTCCATAGTAAGGTTCTCATCCTTAGTTGCTTGCTACCATGAATGCAGCTGCAGAAATCCAGCCTTCCTGGCTTAAAGAAGTTGAAGTGAGGGGTGCAACTTTCACATTCCAACAGATGCATCTCTGTAGAGCTCTTTATGTGTAAGCAATTTTTCATTTTACATATTCTAGACTGTTATATCACTTTGTTCTTCCTGGTTTTCTCCGGTTCTCACAGAGCAGAAAATTATGTTTTCTTTAGTATCCCTTCTGAATTGGTGACTGCTGGTATCTCTATACTTATTATAAATATTTCATATAGTCATAGAGAAAAATTGCAGTACATGTGTACATATGTTCAGGGATGGATATGAGTAAGAGTAGGCACATTAACTGGATGTTGGGTATGTGCTGCAAATTGCAAGTGTTCTTAAAACAATACTACACAATACACAGTGCAACTCCTTAAAAGGAGCTATTGTCCTTTTCAACTGGGAGGTAGGAAACACAAGCACAGTAAGGCTAAGTAACCTTTCCAAGACCATCCAACCAATGAGCAGAACTGACAAAGTTCCAGTAGGCAGCCTGGGTGCTAAACTCATGCCAGCAACAACAGCATTGCCCACATACTAGTGAGGTGTACAAGGTAATCCAAAGGGATAAAGACATACATGGAGATGGGAACTTCAGGGATGAAACACAGAAGATATTACCCATAACTAACAGTTCTTGGTAAATTTACCCTATACCTATATACCCTATACCTATAGTTCAGAATTTTCTGGACTATAAGTCAAAGTTTTAGATCTGTGTTGGTCACAGCATTCTGGATGATTTTGAGTGTGCTAAGCTTTTGACCATGTGTGTTAGCCTATGGGTTATTTCACTCACAAATATCTCAGGAGTGAGAGCCGAAGAGCTCTTATCACTCACATGCTCATTTCAAGTGTTAGCCAGGGGGAAACTTCACTCACAGATATTGTCCCTTTTTTATTTGGCTGCCAACTGGTAATTCTCAAACAAAGTTCTTATTGTCCCCAGTTTACACATTCAGAAACAGAGGCTAGCAGGGAGATGTAATCAAAGATCACAGAGTTAGTCAATGACTACAACTAAAACCAGATCTGACTCTAGAAGACAGACTCAGGCATACTGACCACCCATCTCTACCCACAATTCCTGGGATCCTGCTGAGTGTTTGAGAATCAGGCTCGACCATGCATGAACAGAAAAATATAGGATGGAAACCTACTGATTGATTTCTCTAGATATCTTCACCTTTGCACTTGCCCAAGTTTTCCTACATCCTGTAGGTAACATATAAAGGTTAACGTCAATTAGTAACTTGATGGTCCTATTTTTCCATGCTGCTAGCCAAGAAATATATGCCCAAATGCCCAGAAAACTGATAATATAGTCAACCTGAGAATGGGTCTGGAATTTCCTAGATGCTCTATTAGCAAGAACATCAGTGCCAGCCGTAGTTGTCTACTCAGGTTAGAAGAACATGCTGGCGGAGACTTTGTACCACTTGGAATGAATGAGAGGCCACCTAAGTTCTCAAGGGGGACCGGCAAGGCCAAGGTTAAGACCAGAGCTTGCAAAAGAGGAGAAAATGACAAAGCACCATCAGGAGGCAGAACCCAGTTTCCCAACTCGTCAGCATTTCATCTGGCAATGGAGACTCTGTATAAAGACAATTACTATGATGCTACTGATCACGTCAGGATAATGACTACACTAAACAAATGTTCATGCTTAAAGTTCAAATTCACTTTAATGGTAATCCAACAAAGACTTTTGAAGTTTTTGTTTTGTTTTGTTTTTTTGTTGTTGTTTTTTATTTTTTGCTACCATCTTGATCCTTAGCCTGAGGGTAGTTTTTTTTTGTTTTGTTTTTGTTTTTGTTTTTGTTTTTGTTTTTTGGTCTGCCAATGTTCTTACCAGCTCTCTAAATAATGTTAATGACACTTGGTGTGTTTGTAGAGTTCTTTAATATCTTGGAACACATTAAATAAAACACACATCCATACATTTTGTAAATTAGAATGTACTTTTACTGAAGATACCTTTAAAATACATTTGTAGTTGTATGTAAGTAATCTAGGAGATATAGGTATGTGTGTAGATGTGTGAATAGAAGTGTATGTATTTGTGTGTGTGTGTGTGTTGTATGTGTGTATGTGTGTATGTAAAGATAGAGTACAGCTGTGACCAGGTGTTTTATAGGTGTGTGGTTGTAAGTATGTGCAGGTATATGTGGATGTCTAGGAGTGGGGTATAGGTGTGTAGCTATGTGTGTAGAAGTATGGAAATGGTATAAGCAAGTATAGATTTGTGTGTAGGTATAGAGGTTATATGTGTATAGATGTCTATATATATATATATGCATGTATGTATTTATATATATGTCTATATATATGCATGTATGTATATAAATACATACATGCATATATACACACACACGTACATACATACATACATATATATACATACATACACACACACACACATATATATATATACATACATACATACATATATATATATGTAAGGAGACATAGATATGTGCAGATATATGTAGAAGTCTGTGAGTATGTAAGAATGAAGTAGAGGTGTGTGTAAATGGGAGTATACTCTTGGTATGTTGGTAGATTTAGCTACCAGAGGTATAAGTATGGGAGTGGATGCTCACATAAATATTTTTAGAAGTAATTAAATACATTTGGAGCAGAGGAATGAGACAATATCCAAACAGTAGTAGAAAATGTAGACAAAATCGTTCTAAGCACATATATGCTTTGAAGATTTAGAAGCACTAAAATCACCAATGATTGATACCATATAATTTCAGCAGCATAAAAATTCCTTCAGAAATAGTAAACTTCTTCTTTTCTTGCTATTTCCTGAGGTAATTTACTCCTTCTTAAGAAGCATAATGTAATAAAACACAAACACTATAGCAACTGAAAGCTATAAAACCGTAGTCAAGATTATCTCTCTTGTCTCCGTTTACTAATGAACAGCCCAGAGTTAAAGCCACCAGGCTGACTCTTGAGTAAATGAAAACACAGTCAGTGACAACACATGCTGTTGAGAGCTGACAGTTCTGGTCTGCGGTGACAGCACCCTATTTAGTAGTGACACCAGCCTCAACAGGGGGAAGGAAGGTGGCCATGCGGCTTTCGTCAATCCTCCTACTTGTGGGTGGGGGAACACAGTGAGCCTAGCGGACAGCACACTGCCATCCCTTCCTGGCCTCTTCCAGTTGCAAAATTCAAGATAATTCTATTAGCCAATTAGAGAAGGAAATTCACGTTATCAGGAGGAAATTAGTCTGACAGTGACTGTTTTCCAGTTCAATAAGGTCAGGACTGTCAGTTATAAAGTAAGGTGAACTTGAAAGGGCAGGAAGTTGGAACACAAGCGTGATACCAAGTGCCATAGACTATCACCACCCATGGGGTTGTTAAACTGGAGTCAGACCCTGCTCAGAGCCCCCTCATCTTCATTCTACCACCACTTGCATGATGAATTTATAACACACAAAATATATACAGGGTCAGTAGACTCCTGCTGGAGGAGATGCCCGGACATCCACAGTGTGGATAAGAGTAGATAAACCTTCTAGGAAATCACAGCTCCCAGGGCCACACTGCAGAGTGAGACCTGCTATCACCCTTTGTCTGGGGATTAACTTAAAACAAGTACATCAAAGGTATGGGCGTTAGGTAATACACAGCATTTCAGCCACACCTCTCTTGTTCACAAATCCTAGGTGTGGAAACACTGTATCAACTAAAATTCAGAACTGTGTGCATCTGGCTGGTTCAAAGCCCAGCTCTACCAGGAATACCTGCAGACGCTCATCTTTCTGGTGCTTGTTCTCAGTGGAATGCTCTCTCTAACAAATATATTTGAAACATTTGTCTCACATGAAGAATTACATGGCTATTGTCATCCTTATAGTAGTTAATATGAAGCTTAATGTGAAGGAACCCATCCATCCATCAGGCTTTGAGATTTGGAAAAATCCTGTGACTAGCTATTTCAGTACCTCCCTGTAGCATCTATGGAGTTCTCCACTCCTTCAAATGGAGATCCACAAGACGTCAAGCAATAAAAAGAATGTACATCATCACACTGGTGAGCACTCATGAAGAGCCAGCTCTCACCCCTACCTGACCTCTGTACCACATTGCCCTGAGCCAAAACTGGCAGACTCTCCTCCTGCATACAGGCATGCTAATCTCACATCAAACAACCGCCAATTAGCCTAACCCACCAAAGTACTACAAGTCAGTAACCACCCCCAGCCAC
>JADRCC010550139.1:0-10000 GCA_019843855.1 Hylomyscus alleni
ATGTGCACATCTTTGAGAAACCCAAATGCAGCTCTCATCAAGATGGTCCTTCACTCTGGAACATTATCTTATCCCCTTTTTAACTGTACTACCCATCACTACCCACAGAGACAATCACCATTTACATTTCTATTGCCATCTAGTGTTTCTTACCTTGGGCCAGCTTTATATTGAAGGGTTTGCTCGCATCCTGACAGGTGTCTGGAGGAAAAGATTCTGAAAAAGGTAAAATCTCCCTGTGACAACTCTTGGCCTGGGAGAAGACACCATTCACTGAAGTAGGTTCAGTGAAGAGAGTGGGCATGGAGCCAGGTAGGGCTGAGGCTAGAGGGGCTGTGCACCTGTTTGCTCTGGTCTTCAGTCCCACAGGGTATGACAAGCCATACTGCCTCTCCCTTCCTAGTTACCTCAGAAAGAAGTTTGATGAATGTGAATAGGCCTGTGAGGAGGGGAAAGGTCCCAGTCTCTTAATGTCTAGATCTCACCATGGAGGAGGCAGGTGAATGACTCTAGCAGACTCCTCCACCAGGTTGTCCCGGAGCCCTGTGTGGGCTCCACATCTGTCTTGTCCACTTGGCACACCTCGTTGTATTGTAAAAGGCTTCTTCACTCGCTCCATCATCAGTACTCACTCCTATCCTCACGGAAGATGCCATGGCCTCCTTCCAGAGACTGGATGTCTTCCAGCTGTCTTTGTTTAATGTGGTCCTTCTGAGAGACTGAGCCTGTGCTCCATTGGGCTCCTAAATCAGTGTACCTGCGAGTGTGTGCCCCTGCCCCAGGTGACCACCTTCTTAATTAGTGGCAGTGTCCAAAGTATGCTAAGTATTTAACCTGTAATATCTTTTTAGGGTCCTGAGAATTCACAATTACCAGGCACTTGGTTTAAGATGCTGCACAAAGGATTTCCTCCTGACACCTAGTAGGAAGTCAGTGACCTTGACCTACTGTGAGGGTGGCTCTAAGTCATCTCTGTGGGCCTTCAGGCTCCCCAGGAAGTACTACCACTGTACTCCTTTTGCAGATGAGGAGAGTAAGGCACCAGAGATGTGTTTTCTATGGTGACCCTCGATAGTGAAGCTAAAGCCCAGCAGTGGGCATGCGCGATGCACTCCATGTGTAGTGGCGGCCCTTTCACTTGGACCGGTGCCTTGCATTGCCTTCTCTATGAAGAGCCTTCCTTGAAACACCTATTACCTTCAACTTTTGATGAGAAAAATATAGAACTCAAACAGTGGGGGAGAGGGCACACACGCAGCTCTCTCATCTTCTGCAATCACTCCCACCTCCTTCTTGCTCTCTTCCTAAAGGACCTTCTGCTCCAGGTTCTCAAGGAGCTGACCAAGGTATAAATAATGCAAAATAAACAGTGGCTAGTTGCAGACACATAGACAGAAGTCTCTGCCCTTCTCTCATTTCAGGAGAGCTTCCCTTACCCTGGAGGTGTCAGCTGACATCGGCTGGGCTATCCCCCTCAACCCCCTGAACACTGAGCAAGCCCTGTGTCTTGCAGGAGGCTAGCTAGCTGTGTGCCACCTCTCCCTGTTGGGGGAGACAGATGACAGGCTCCATTTATTTATATAATTTCTTAAATGCAGTACTTTGTTTTCTCAAATGATCAGATTGTCCCCCAAATACTTTTAAAGTTGCTCCATGCTGCGATGTCAACTGCATGGGTTATCCTGAGGATCTGCCTTCAAGCGAACCCCAGCAGTGTCCCTTAAGCAAGCAGTCTCTCCTGTGACCCCTGGGTGTGAGAAGCTGTTTTGTGGCCTGTGGCCCTGGGAAGGCCAGTCTGGGGACTTGGAACTGGGGTTTGGTTCCCCATCTTCTTATGGGTTATTTTATTTGTGGTTGTGTTTGGTTTTATTTGTGGCTGTATAATGGTTTGAGGGGAACCATTAAAAGTTGGTTTCTGATATTTAAGCAGTTTCTCCAGAATTCATTTATTTGATGGCCATTTATTTTCATCAAGTTCGCTGAATGTAAGAAGGATCTCATTGAGGGGAGCTAGTCAAAAGAAGATATAAAACATTAGCTTCTTATCGATCTGCTGTCAAATGACTATGGAATGCCTGCCATATGCTGAGCCTGATCAAAGTGCTGTGGAGGTGGCTGTCGGTCATGGGGTTGAGACATTTGCCTTCATAGAGCTTACACTTCTGCACAAGGCAAAGAGCAGCTGGACAGTAAATACAACAATGAGATTCACAGCATCTTGCTCTTGTGAGAAGAGAACTGGCCATTTGAAAAGAAGCAGTTGACCTGGACTTCGTGTGGGCATGCCTTCATTAAGGCAGGAAGTAACCTGAGTAGGGAGACAAAAAAGATGAGGAGGGCCTAGCTGTGGAAAGACCCAAGTGGTGGCATTGAGTGGCTGCCACAGAGCTGTTTGCCAGAAGACTCTCTGGTCTTTTTCCTGGGGATAAAAGAAGGAGTGAGTGATCATTAGGGTGAATGCTGAATCACTGTGTCTTTTTCTCACCACGCTGTCAGTTTCCTGGTGAGTGGGGATTCAGGCCCCTGTGTTCTTTCCTGTTTCTCTTGTCGTACTTGACACAGTGCCCAGCTCATGACAGGTGCACAGTTGCAGGTGGGTGAGTGAGTGAAATGGGAAGAAACCATAAAGAAAGTAAAAGGTGCCGGGCGGTGGTGGCGCACGCCTTTAATCCTAGCACTTGGGAGGCAGAGGCAGGCAGATTTCTGAGTTCGAGGCCAGCCTGGTCTACAGAGTTAGTTCCTACACAGAGAAACCCTGTCTTAAAAGAAAGTAAAAGGCAATAAAGGGCAGTGGTGGGGACTCCAGATGTAAAGTCAGTTGAAGAGTCATGGTCTTAGAGGCCTTAGTTACCACACAGTCAGGAAGATAGAGATGGGCCTAGACACTCAGGAGTGATTGCAAGGGAAAGGTCAGAATAGAGGGTGTGCAAAGGAGCGGCAGATCCTCTGTGCTCAGGCCCAGAGGTCAAGATCCATGAGCAAGAAGAAAGGACATGAGCAAGAAAGTATAATATAAGCAATTGTTAGACAGATGCTGGGGTTTGTCAGGAGCCAGAAGAGCCAGGGTACCTGCATCTACCTGTTCACAGATGGAAACAGTGGCTCTGTGGGGTAGGTTACTAAGCTGGGAGATACACACATAAGAGCTAGAGGAATTAGGGGGTGTTGCAGAGCTGCAAGGATGGTTATAGTTCTTTCCAGCATTGGAAACCTAGGGCGGGTGTCCCTGTAGGAACTTCCATCTTGCCAGAATCAGGTACGAAACTGATCTCCTGAGAGAAGGAATTATATTGTCTGAAGCTTTGTCTCATTCCTTTGGAAATGACCGTATTGTATTTTTATGTAAATAACTCACAACAGTGTGGTTCTTGCAAGGGGGTGAAAGCGAACACTCGTAAATGAGGTAGAGACACCATATTGTGTTTTCACATCAACAGTATACACTCTTGCTTGCAGTGGGGCCAAAAACAAATGCACATCCTAGAGGCAAGCTACCTGGTAATTCCGAACATCATCTAACCACTCCTTGCTATGGTGCAAGGCCTTATTTGAAAATTATTTATTTCTTGAAGCATTTAAGTTTGCTCTGCCCACTGTCACTCTCATCTAAGCCCCTGTCATATGATCCTACACCTTCCTGAGCACTTTTGGCTCTCAAACCTTGGCCTGGCTTGTAGATAGGTCACGTTTACCTATGGACATTCCCTGTGGAGTAGACGGCATATTTCCATTCTGTTCGTAGTGATGTGCACAGGAGCATGGAGAAGGCAAACGACCTCCCTACAATAATCGCTATAACCATTTTCCGTTTTTGTCATCTGTGGAGTTATCATGTGCGTTGTCCATTGATATGAAAGGAGAGAGAGGTTCTTCCTAGCCGAATCACAGCGAGGGCAGAGGGGGTGCTGCTCCAAGCTCAGCTGCTTCTTTGAAGTTCTCCATGTTGAAAAGCTCAGGTCTTAAACTCCCAGGAACAAATATGTGGAATAGTCGATCATTTGCAAAGCTTATGACCTGCCCGGGATTTCCATTTAATTTGGAGATCTTAATTGCAACCATCTCATAGGCCTTCCTTGGTGTTGAGAATCTCTTCTTCTCCATGACAGCACTCATTTTTCTGCCGGCTGACAGAAGATAAGAAATCAGAGAAGTTCTTCAAGGTCTTTTATGATCGAATGAAGGTGGCCCAGCAGGAAATCAAGGCGACAGTGACAGTGAACACCAGTGACTTGGGAAACAAAAAGAAAGATGATGAAGTGGACAGGGATGCCCCATCTCGGAAGAAAGGTAATGCGCTTTGGTCCATTGGACTGGAGCTTGCAGAGCAGCCCTATGTTATGCTGTGTGCTTTTCGTGACTTCCAGGTTCTAACATACCTTCTGAACAGGGACTTTAGAAGAAAGCTGCCACTCTGCGTGCAGCTCTCTGTGTCATCCCTTCAAGTGGCCAAAGCCCTGCCACCTTGGAAGGTCTTCCTGCTTGATAAATTCATAAATATCCTTATGTATGCACAGTTCTAATTAGTATGAATTACATTCGATAATTTTCTTATTTCTGTGGCAAAGGACCTAAGACACAGCGACCTAAGACAGATCAGGCTTATTGCAGAGCACACCCTGAGGTTATAGTGGTCACGGAGGGAAGGCCTGGTGGCAGGGATGTGAAGCAGCTGGTCACATTGCATCCACAGTCTGCAAGCAGAGTGTGATGAATGGATGCTCAGCTCCTTTTCATTCAGTTCTCAGCAGCAGCCGGAGCAACGGGGTTGTTCTTCATACATCAGTTAACCTCATCAAGAAACTCCCTCACAGACAAGCTCCAAGTTGTGTTTCCATGGCAACACTACATCTCATCAAGTTGGCAATCGAACTTAAGATCCATGTTTTTTGTTTGTTTGCTTGCTTGCTTGCTTGTTTTTGCTGTGTTTTTCTGATTATTGTTTGAGAACACTGAGAAAACAGCGTACTTTTGGAAGTCTTGTCTGCCCGTGTCAGGTGACTTTAGTTTCCAAACTGCAAACTTTTCCTCTGTAATCTCCCTTCAAAACAAAAAGGAAAGTGCTTGGGGTGAAGGGCTGAGTTTAGGAGTCAGACAGCCTTGAGCAAATTAATTAACCACTCTGAACTCAACTTCCCAAGGTTAGCACTAGATTTGTCAATCAAGTAACTGTTGACATTTGGAGAATGTTCCTTGCAGAGGCTATAGGATGTTGAGCAATATTTGTGACCTTTAGCTCGTCAGATGCCATTCACACACACGTATGCCCAACCAAAAATGTCTCCAGGCATTTCCACTTAGCTGCTGGGGAAAGTAAGGGACAAAAAAAAAAAAAAAAAGATCACCACTTTCACTACTGTTTGAGAACCACTAGTGTAGAAGGGGGTATAAAGAGGAGGAAGGAGAAATAAACCTGCCAAGTCCTGCTGAGGGCTGAGTATGAACCAGGTGTACGCTAGCCATCTTTCTGTTGCAATAGTAAATACCTGAGACATATAAATGTCATAGGTGTCGGGCCAGAGAATTTCTGTCAGAGCTGGGAGTAATTGAGGTTGCAGTCTGGTTGCTCTGGGACCCGCCTTGGAGCAGCTCATACCTTCTAGAGCAGATAGCAGAGGGCAAAACTATTCACCCCATGGCAGAGAATCAGAAGAAACCAGAACAAACAAAGTCCCACAGTCCTTGTTAAGGACACACCCCTCCTACTAACCTATGACCTCCCACCAAGCCCCACCTCTTAAAGGTTCTATCCATTCCTATACCACTAAAGGCCGGGGGCCCAAACCCGTCACTTATGGGCCTTTGAAAGATATCCTTAGATCCGAACTGTAAACAGCTATTGTTCAAAGTTCTTTACCTATCTTTACCTGTCTTTGTCAATTTATGTACACCTCAAGTTAACCCTGTACTTAGATAAAATGGCTATCTCTATTTTACAGATAAGGAAACTGAGGCACAGATATAGTAGTACGCCACTGAGCCAGCATCAGAGCCCATGCAGTCCATACCCCCACCCCCGCCTATGATGCCATAGTTGTCCCATAGGGTTATTCTTCATAAAAGATAAGATAATACACACAGAGTGCTTACTCATGGTACCTTGGCACATGCCAAGGGGGTCAATTGCTGTCCTTCCAATAACAGTAATTGCTGTTGTCATTAGCATTACATCAAGCCTCTCAGGAGCCTTCTAGAAGTCACTCATGTGCTCACACTTTATGGAGGAAGAGGCTGAGGCTCAGAGCCACAGGTTATGGGGTCAGCAGAGCCTGTTCTAAGGGGTCTTGCTCTATAGCATAGCACAAGCCTCAATGGCGTGCCAAAAGCACTATAGAGTTAGCAGGGCTAGGCTCCACATTCCACCTATCAAGAGACTGAGAGGAGATGGTGGCTTCCTGGATTTTTTTTTGCCAAGTGTACTGATCTCTCACAAATGCAGGAATCTGGGCTTCTGGCAGACATATAAGAATATAGAAAATAGAACTTCTGAGGGTGTAGCAGTATTGACTGTCACAAGTTTGCCTTTTAGCCAAAGAGCCCACAACACAGATAACAGAAGAGGTCCGGGATCAGCTCCTAGAGGCATCTGCTGCCACCAGAAAAGCCTTTACCACCTTCCGGAGAGAGGCCGACCCTGATGACCATTACCAATCTGGGGAGGGCACCCAGGCTACAACGGACAAAGCCAAGGATGACCTAGAGATGAGCGCAGTCATTACGATTATGCAGCCTATCCTCCGCTTCCTGCAGCTCCTGTGTGAAAACCACAACCGAGATCTGCAGGTGAGAGACTCGCCAGGCTGTGGGGACCCAGAGACCTCCAGGAGAAGTCAGGCCATGGGGACCTGGAGACCTGCAAGAGGAAGAGGGGTCTTGGGTAGGGGATGTAACTATTTACGGGTGGGAAGCCAGACTGTAGGGGCCCCGAGACCTACAGGAGAGGGTTCTGGGTTGGGGAACCTGATACCGGCAGGTGAAAGCTCCAGGTTGGAGGACCCTAAGATCTGTAAGTAATTGACTGAAGCACAGGAAGCCCCAGCATTTGTAGGTGAGGTCCCTGGAGACCTTAACCCCTACAGGTGGGAGAGTGGAGTAGGTTGGGCATGTTGTCCTGCTTCCACTCAGGTCACTTAGGCCAGCTTGCCTGAATTGAAGATCCAACATTACAGACTTTCTGGGTGACTAATAAAAATATGAATGGGTGATCTGTCCTTTCATTTCTTCACCAGTGTCTCCACAAGGTCAGACAAAGACAGCCTCATTCATTAGGGACATTAATTCCATATGTAGTTAGTGTGCGTAGGTACCTATGTGTATGTCTTATAGCCAGCTACTCTTCACCATCAATAACAATAGATATTCAGGTAATAATTGAAGAGATGAATAGCCTTGATATTGTCTCATTGGCTGGTATTCCTGTGTCTCAAGATGATGATGTCATTTGTCCCTCTACCTTAGAACAGCATCATTGGTCAGAAGGGAGATTGACTAAGGGAAAAGTGAGTGATCTGTATGAATCTAGGCCCCAATAGCTCATTTGTGGTATCTTTGTGCTCGGGGGTCCCACTGCACTGCTAAGCATAGGGCCTGGTGTTCTGTACTGTGCTTCCATGGGGTGTCACTGACCACCACCAACTTTAGGCTCCCCCAAAGAAATGGGTGGCAGCAGTTCCTGTTGTGTACCCTGGAGAACACATATTCAGGACGCAGCACTAGTGGTGACCAGACCTCACTCATCCCCCAGACCTGAGTGTGGGGAGCAGGAGGACTGGGACCAATCAGAGATTGCAATACAACGTGCTAAGTGCTGTAAAGGTCCGCACAGCTAATATTTGCTGAGTTCCCAGCTAAACAACGGAGGATGCCTTGAGTAGAACACTCTGTGCATGTCACAGGGACAGTGCTGATAGATGGGTTCTGAGCTGGCTCTGGTTTCGTGGACTTGCCCTGCCTTTCCTCTTCTTTCTCTGTGTTCCTAGAGTAGGAAAATAGAGCTGGGCCCTAACTGCACAAGTTCAGAATTTCTTGCTGGAAGTTTTCAGAATTATAGTCTTAGACTTTATCTTTCATGTAACTCTCCCTCTACCTTATGCCCTTGGGATCCCTGGAGAGAGCAGCATTTAGTGAGGTCTTTAAACTGCTCTAGGGAGAATTGGGGGTGGGGGCAGCGTGTGTGTGTGTGTGTGTGTGTGTGTGTGTGTGTGCGTGTACACGCATGCACACACAGGATATACTCACATATTTTAAAAAGACCTAGCAGCGCAACATTTGAAGGTATATGAAGATTTTCCAATTAGGTGGTTCTAAGCAACTTTTTTCTTAACCATAGAATCCTTTATTTGAAGACCATGTGCAGAAATGGACTCAAGCTGAGTAGAACAGAGCAAAACTGCCCTGTTGAGAGTTGAAACTAGAGAGGCCCAGCGCCGCCTTTCCCTAGCTCTCATCTGTAGGAGCTCTAGAGCATAGGGTCAGTCCTGGGAACCTCAAGTGTCTTCAGTGCCCTGCGGTGTTCCTGGATCCACTGGTTGGGGGAGGCGGGTAGGTTAGAAGCATCTTTCAAAAAACTTTCAAAATATGTATGAGAGTGTAGTAATGAAACTCATCTCTCAGTGTGATCGTTTTAAAAATCAATTTTAAAGAAGAGAGATGGTTCCTCACAAATCAGGGGGTAACCTGCTCCACTGGCATTATATTTGTGAGACACTAGTTCTGAAAATGGCAGGAAGTGGGGTATATCTACTCAGAATACCACCCTTTGGCAGATAGTGGGGCACTTTTGTACATATCGGATGAGTTCTTGAAAGATGCTTCTGACCTACTCCCTTCCACCAATGGATCCAGGAACATCACAGGGTCTTACAGACACTCAGGGTCCCCAGGAATGACTCTCAATTTTTCTTATGACAGCCAGGCAGGGGTGGTTGGCTCCCTGGTGCAAAGGAAGACAGATCTGCTCAGACAGAGGAAGCCCCAGCCTTCTGAGGCCGCGGTCTCTGGGCTCGTGCCAGTTTCTCATCGTATTTATAACCTTGACTTTCCTGTTGGTAGATGTACTGTGGAGAGAAAGCCACTGGATTTGGCCTTGCCAAGTGGGCCATCACTGCCTTAAGCAAGCCCTGCTTAGTCAGAAACCTGATGAAGGACTGCCCTTTCACCAGAATGTGTGGTTTTGAGTGTTTGCTGAGCCTGAGCTTCCCCGTCCCCAGGTTAAAGGCCCAAGGCTACGTGAGCACAGGCCTGAAACCTTTCCCTTCCTCACCCATCTCCATCCCCCACTTCACCCTCCCAAAAAGACCAGAGTTTCTTCATGCTGAGGAGGCAATGTGCTGTGTGCTAAAGGTGGATTGACGAAGCTTCCCTGGGCCCCTCAGTGAGAAGTATGTGTCTGCCTGTGTAAACGATAGGAGGAAATAGATGAGTTTAAGACAAGAGAGATTCCAACTAGACACTGCAAAAACCATGAGAGATGGCCTTCCCTGGGGAGCCACATAAACTGATGGCCTTCTTTGTCTTCTTTTCTCCATATGTTCAATTGAATTCAGATTATTGCAATCAGTTTTGATAAGGCAGCTAGTTAGTGCCAGTCCTGTGTACACTGCCTGCAGCACTGAGCTGGGGATGTTTTCAGTGGTGCCAAGGGCTCCTCTCCAGAGCCCACGCTGCCCACCTGCACTGACAGCAGAAAGGCATCCTATAAGGCTCCCATAACATGGGGGTGCTTCAGAGGCAGACAGGATTTCCTGGATGAAGTAACTTTATACTACATCCTGAAGGAAGAGGGCTCAAAGGAGAGGCCAGGAGAGTGTGTCAGACAGAGGAAATACCGTGTGGAGGCCCAGAGGCAAGAACGTGAAGAGTGCTTAGAGAATAAGAAGTTGATTGCTGCTGCCAGCGAACGCTGTGGTGGAGGCAATGACTTCACGCAGCAGAGAGGAACATACTGGGAATGGTGATGTCACTGTGGTGGGCTGCGCAAGGGATGCTGGGAGTTTGCCTCTTA
>JADRCC010550172.1:0-10090 GCA_019843855.1 Hylomyscus alleni
CTCCCTTTGCCTGGGCCTGTTAAACTCTGCACAGAGGAGTGGTAAGTCACCCGGGTAGGATGGGCAGAGGGGTTCTAGGAGGACCGTGGGTAGAAGACCCCCGCTACCTCATTACCGGTCCAGAGGCAAGCTTGGCTGACGTGGCATCTAAACTGGCAGTTGGAATTTCACTCTGAAGCCTCTCTCTGTCCCTCCTGCTCCCTCGGGTGCCACTCCTGTGGATAACCAGCGAGGGGTCTTTCTTCTTTGAGTGTCTTTCAGAACCCCAGGCTCTGTGCTTCCATCGGATGTTGGTGACACACCACACCTCTGCTGGCTGGCCGCAAAGCAGCTAACTTACTGCACTGACCTGTCCCCCATCAGCTGGTGAGCCATCACACTGAAGAGCGACCATGGCCGGGTTCAAGGGCCACTAACTTCAGTCTTCTCTCTTTCTTTCTCATGCCTACTTTGCTCTACCTTTGGACAGCCAAGGAGCCAAGGACCCAAGGCTTTAGTTACTGATGGAAGAAAGAACCCACTTTATGCCGCTCCACCGGTGACACCTCCTGCTTGCCCTTCCTTGGCACTTTCCAAGTGTGCAAATGTTGCAGGCTATTTGAACATGCTGGGAACCCCAAGATTAGGAACTGGAAAAACCTTGTTGTGGTGTGGCTCAGCCCTCCCATGCACCTTTAATCCAAGAGCTAAATAAAGTCAACCCTAGGTCAAGAGGTGGAGCAAGCAACCAGCTGACAGGGAGGGACATTGGGTTGAGGAGCAGGGCCTTTTCCTTCTGGGACATCGGGGGAGTGGGAAGGGTGGCTGGTTGCTTGCTCTGCCTGTCTATCTAGGGTTGACTTTATTGCGCTCTTGGGTTAAAGGTGTATGCTAGGACCAAGCCACACCACAACAAGGTTTATCCAGTCCACAGTCTTGGGGTTCACGACGTGCCCAGATATCCTGCAACACAACAGTCTCTTCAAGAGCTTCCTTCTGTGTAAGGACTGGGTGTGAGCCCTCTGGGCTTCCAGTGCTGGCACTCATGTGACCTTGAGTGAAGGATCGAGTGCTTGAGGGTGTGTTTCCTCTGTTTGCTGCAGAGCTTTCTAGCCCTATTGGTGACGGCGTGTAACACCCTGTATTGCCTTCAGCAGGTGGCCTTGGACGGTAAGAGATGCGAGACTCTGAATCTGTGTACAGGAGCTCCTGGCTCCCCAGACTTCCTGCTGGGATCACAGATGGGGGTGGCTCTTTCAGAAGGGACCTCCAGATCATGGAACACAGAATAGAGGCCTCCTGTGTGACAATGAGGAGTGGTCCCAGGAATGACCAGGGCTGAAAGCCACTGGGGTTGGCTAAGAATGAACTGCTGAAATCTGCCCAATGACCGTTCTGAGGACCCTGGTGGCCAAGGCTTCTGGAAGTAACAGAGGGTTGGTGGACTGGGTCCCTCAGGGTTGGAAATCTCTCTACGGCTCAATCTTTGGGCATCGTGTCTGGGCAGCAGGTGGTCAGAGAGTCCTGAGCTGTCAGGAACAGGGATCCCTCAATTCTGAGCTGGGATGTTCCTAAGTGGGGAAGCCTGCTGGATACTGAAGGTTCAGGCCTCAGAGAGACCCTGTCCCAAAACAAATAAAACCCAGGACACGTCTCTAAAGAAATAGGGGACAAGAGGATGCCAGGCAGTTATGCCAACTACTAGACTATCTGTTCCCTCCTGGGCATCAGCCTCAGGCCAAGGAAAAAGCAGACCTTCTATCCTGGGGCAGCATCAGCCCTTTAGAGCTGACTTAGTGGTTGCTTTCAGTGAGGTATGAGTGTGGATCGGGGCTGCTCATCAGCAGGAGGAAATGTCTCAGGGGAGAGGGGCCCCTATGGTGTCTGTGTACATGGGGGGGAGGGGACGGGAAGACATCAGGGCACTTGGTGGCCGAGTCCTGGGAAATTAAGGGAGGTTCTAAGCCAGGTGGAAGAAGCTGATCTAGACTAGAGAGAGCTCTGAGCACAATTACCGGCTGTCCTGGTACCCCTCAATCCTAGGTTCAGGTTGCTTAGGGAAAGGCCCAGAGAAGGCCAGAGTGAATGGAAAGAGTCCTCTGAATGTCCCCAGTGACAGGCTGGGGACATTGACCTGGCCAGGAGGTGCTGGCTTTGCTGCAGGTTAGGCCATCGCTCTGAGAGGCAGCCCCTGCTGGAGCCAAGCAGCTCCTGAGATCTTAGAACAGGGCACACCTGTCCCCCACCTGGGATTTTTAGAACAGGGCACACCTGTCCCATCTGGGATCTTAGAACAGGGCACACCTGTCCCCCACCTGGGATCTTAGAACAGGGCACACCTGTCCCCGTCGAGCTTCTTCCAAGGAGGAAAGCTCTGCTTGCACAGGTGTTCCAACGTCAGAGATCAAGGCTGGTGTCTTGGGGGAGGGGCAGCCCTCTGTGTCCCGAATGTTCTCTCTCCTGTGGTCTAGCACCTTCTACCTTGCCAGGTTAGACTAGCACATCTGTCCTCATGGTGAACTAGACATGGCTAGAAAAATCTGATACTGTGACCCAAACACTCCAGTCAGAGAGCAGGACAGTCTGGGCTATGCGCTCCTCAGAGCTCTGACATTCTCTGACATAGCCACGTCCCTCAGGAGGCATTTGGGTACCAAGTCTCAAAACTCAGCTTGCTCCAGGGTGCTCCCAGGCATCCAATCCTCTCCTTCCTCCGCCCTCAGCTTCCTGACGTCTCTGCCTTACACTACTGGACCCCAAGGACAGGGCCAGTAGCCCCCTCTCTGAACAGCAAAACTGCCTCTGGAGCTTGCACTCAGCCTGTGTTATGCAGGGCCGAGAAGTTGACTCAGATACTGGGGAGTTGTGTCTGTCTGGTAGCCCCGGTGTTTGCAGAGGCTTCGGCGCTGGCTTCTGCTGTTCAGTTATAAAGCTACCTGTCCCCTCCTTATGCCATCTGCGATAGTGATTTGCTTTTGACCAGGTGAAGAAGCCCCAGGGCTCATGAGAGAACTCCCCATCACCATTTTTTTCATAGAGGTTTGGTCACATGGGGCTTGCCTGCTAAAGTTAGTGAAGACCTGGACCACAAAGCTATGACTTATGTAGGGTCTATCTGGGGTCACCTCTGTCTATCCTGAGCATGAAGAGGCTATGGACTTGGTGATTTAGAGCCAGACCTCCAACCCTGTAATCCAGAGGTTGGCCTCTTCAGTCTGTGGCCCACAACTCAAAGAATGCTGGAGACTGGGAGACGGGGGTCAGAAGTCCTGCATTGGAGTTGGGGTCCTGCCGGCTTCTCAGCACATAGTGTTTGTGTAAGGAGGACGAACATTGGTTGGACACGGGATAAGGTCAGGTGCACCCCAGGTACATGTGGGCAGACTCTCCGCAGAGAGTTCAAAGGATGGTAGATGCTGCCCTGCCTATGCAGAGGACAGTATTTGGGTCTACACAGCATCTGTGGAGCCAGGGTTGATGTGGGGGCAAAGCTAAGGGAGCACAGCTGGAGGGGCCCTGGGGAGACGCCAGGGTGGTGCCACTCTGCCTGGGGAGAGCAGAGGGAGCTGGCCTCCTGCCCAGGCCCTGCCAGCCAGCAGCCAGCTGTTGGGATGGAGCCAGCAGGGATGGGAGGATGAATCCAAAGGCCCAGAGCAATGGAGGGGAAGGCCCATGGGGGATGTAATGGGGAGAGCCAGAGGAGAGGTCTGAGCAGCTGTGGCAGCAGCCAGGGCCTGGGAGGGGGGCTGCAGGACAGAGCCCACCCAGGCGGCTGGCTCTGTTTCCCACTCCTTTCTCCGTGAAGAAATCTGAGAAGTGCTGTGCTCAGCACTTTCACCCCCGAGCTGCATTACAACCACGTAATTGAAGCTATCTGATTGGAGGGCAGCCAAGCAGGTAGATTACAAGTGATTAGAAATGATAGGAGGGCTTGCAACCCGAGACAGCTCCACAGCCGCCCACCACCCACGGCCCACCCTCGCTTTCTCCCGAGACCCTAGGCAGCCCAAGCCTCTGGCTCTTACTCCCCCTTAGCAGGGCATCAGCAGCCACTGCTATACTTCCTACCTCCCGATGGGGTGAGTGAGGTCGCCACCCGACTCTGTGGTCCATTCATGGCACCTGCTCACAGAAGGGAACCTTGGTGTCAGATGAGGTGCACCTGATGATGTCTGGGGCTGGAGTGAGGATCTCTGGGACAAATGCCCGACAAAGAAGTCTGGCCCTGTACCTAGAGGCCCTTTCTAGAAAGTTCTATGCAGCCAGCATGTACTGGGGGACACTCTGCCCCACAGTCCTGGGCTGGCCTGTGTAGGAAGAATCTCTTACCGGCACCGTCTGGGTCCCAGCGATAGGCTGTGTGCTGGCCTCAGTGCCTGGCTGCTCAGGATGCGTCTGTGCTGGCGTGTAGAGGGTCATGCCGTGCTCTGGGGGGACAGGGGTCTGGCCGGAGTAGTCCTGGGTGGGATGAGGCGGAGGTGGAGCATATTCGGCTGGGATTCCATTCTGAGGCGGAGGAGGGTACTGGGCAGGGGGGTAGGGCTGGGCCATCGCTTCAGGAGGAGCCGTGGCGTCCTGATTGCCCTGTGGGTGGAGAGAGCAAAGAGCTGGTTAGAACCCCGGTCCCTTCCAGAGCCTTCCAGGGAGGCTTCTTCCACTTGCGGCTGTGTGGCTCCCACACACTACTTTCCATGACACGTCCCAGGCCCTCCCTGAGAAGAGTCTCCAGCTCAGAGCTGCAGGAGGAGCCAGGATAGAGGTGCAGGGAGCCCCTGGTCCGAAGTGGGGCACTGCTGGCTGTGACCTGCTTGTCAGATGAGCATTCAGAACTTAGTTCCCTCACCCAGAGTTTAAAACCAATAATCTATGAAGACCATTGCAGACTCAGGTGGAGCTGTAGGAATCAACATGGCAGAATGGTCTTCACACCTGCCACTGGGCGTGTTCCCTAACCATACACTGAAATACTGAAATACAACGTCCACTGAAAACCAGCGTTCCCTGGGTATGCATGCCCATCCATTCGAGGAGCACCTGGTACCCCTGCCGCCGCTGAGCCTTTCCCCGAGCCAGCCCTTCCTTCAAGGTGGTCCAAGCCTCGGTTTCCCAGTATCAAGGCGGCTTCAAGTTCACCTTGATAGGTTGATCACTACAGTCAGAAGGTCTTTGAGATCTCCCAGACTTCTTCCTGCCCCCTTGAAAGTCGGCTGCTCAGAGACGTGATGAGCACCCTTCATGGCTGACCCCTGACCACAGCAGGGCCTCTGCAGTGACTCGCCAAGCTAGTGCCTGGGCCCTCAGTGTCCGCACCAACTGCCTGAGGATGCGGGTCTGACCCCACCCCATGCTTTTTGGGTACTTGTGAGGAAAGCTCACTATAGGCAGAAGAGCAGCTCGGTCAGAAGCCCTCCCTTCAACAGAGGCGTCTGTCTGCAAAGCCGGATGCAAAGGGAGGGAGGGGACCCGTTTACTCTCTCTGTCCCCGGCCAGCCTCCTCCCACCTGTGTCCCTCCAACATGGCCGCCCCTGTGGCCTGCAGTACCAGACACTTCATTTAGTAAGAACCCACTGAGATGTAGCCAGGAGGAGGCAGGGGTGAGGGTGGGGGTGGGCTTGCACGACTCTTTCCTGTTCCCTTCTATGGCTGCCCAACTGTTTTGCTAGTTGCATTGCAAGCCTCTCAGCCTGGCTGTGTCCACCTTGGTCTTGGGGTAGCAGGAAAGGGTCAGCCAGTGGAATCCTCTCAAGCATGCTCTCTTTGCCATAGCTGACCCATGTGCCTCAATGTCTCACCCTCAGTGACAAGAGAGCCTCTTTCCTCAGAGTACGCACTGGGCCTTGTGGGGTTCCGTTTGTTCTCCCTGTAGCTGCCTTTCTGGTATGCCAAGCCCAAACTGGGGCCGGGTTACCTTGGGGAGCAAGAATAGGCTTGCTTTGCCAGGCTTGCTGAAAGCCACAGCGGTCCAGACGCTAGATCTACTACGACGATGCTCAAAGGGCCTGGCTACCTCATGGCCGCCACAGCAAATGTGAAAAATCTACTTGATCTGCTACCAACCTTGTTTGCCTGATCACTTGCGGTGAGTGCCAGCCTTACCCTGGGCCCTAGAGCCCCTAGTGCCAGCCACCCTGGTACAGATTTGCAGAGCCAATAGTCTCTGGTATCTAAGACCTTGTCCCTCTTTCCTCCTTTTCTTCTCTGTCCTCTTCCCCCACCCCTTCTCCACCCGCTTAGCAAAGCTGCCCGGGCCTTTCCCTGTCTATACAGGAGCTCAGAACTGGGACAGTATGTAAGCGCTGGAGTGGTATGCCTCACATTGTCTCCACCTCCTCCTCCTCCTCCCCATCCTCTTCCACCTCCTCCTTCTCTTCCTCCTTTTCTCTCCCTCTCCCTCTCTCCATCCCCCTCTCTTTCCCCTTGTTGGAGATTCCCACCTATCTCATTCTCCATAAAAACGAGGTCTAGAAGCCACGTTACCCATTGTTACCAGACATCCTGGTGTTCAAAACTGGCAAGTGGCTCATGGATGGAGGTGTTGGAGGGCAGGGGAGAGGTGGGTGTGGCGTGCAGGGGCGGAGAGCACACATCACCCTGGATAACCAAGGGAGAAGAGTGGAATAAAACAGGAGGCCCAAGGGTGTAGAAGGAGAGGGGGGAGGGAGGGGCCTGTCAGCGGCCTGGCGGACGCCAGGGAGATCAATTCCCCCGTAAATATTTGATGAGAAACTTCAGTCACTGATGGGGCTTCACGGCTCCTCTCCTCACCCCTCCTGGGTGGCTTTGGCAGTGAGTCACTTCAGCTGCCAGCGGCGGGGGCCCTGACCTGGGCATCTTCATAAAGCCTTTGCATGGTAAGAGTAGGTAGCTGGGTCTTAGGGCCGCTTGGGACCACAGCCCTTGCCAGCATGAGGTGCAAATGTATAGCAGGGAGTTCTCACCTAGGACTTACACAGTTTCATCCATTTAGTCTTTGTCCCCTGGCCCAGGGTACCCTAGTGACCGGCTGCAGATGCTAAGACCTTATGCTTAGAGGTGACCAGAGCCCCCTGGTGGGTTAGAGGTTCAGGCATACATTACTGCATCTCCCAGGACCTCATTTCCATCTCCTCAAGGGTCCTCCCACCTGGGAGGGCGGCAGCCTGCCATCTCTACT
This sequence comes from Hylomyscus alleni, assembly GCA_019843855.1. Lineage (NCBI taxonomy): Eukaryota > Metazoa > Chordata > Mammalia > Rodentia > Muridae > Hylomyscus > Hylomyscus alleni. The sequence goes on from JADRCC010550172.1 coordinate 7,134, forward strand.
TCAGTCTGCTCAGCTGGGAAGTGGGAAACAGTTGTCTCTCACGTATGTGGATTAGATGAGGCCACACTCCTATGTCCACGTTCTTACCGGAATTCCAACCACTTCCCATGGCTGTATAACTCGGTCTGTAACGCCTCCTTGGATACACTGCTCTGGAAGTCATCCCATCCTGGGATGCGTCCCTCTCCCTTCCCTTGAGAGTTCAGCCTGAACCCCAGGACGGTGATGGTGTCTGCTCTCCTGGTCCACAGTCCCCCAGCCAATGCTAAGGCTGCCACCATAAATCCAGAATCCGACCCCTTAGGCCAACTCAGTGATCCCATTCCGCCTTGGCCCTTCTGACTTCTGTTCCAGCCCCTACAGTCTGTGCCCTTCGGAGTAAAACCCAAGTCCTCCCTGCACCCCAAGTCCCTACTGGTGGCCTTTACCTCCGGTGCCTCTCCTCTGGCTTGTTTTGCTCAAATGTCCTGCTGCTCCACAGCCATCCAGCTCTTGGCCCTTCCTCCTGTGGGGATGCTCTTCCCTCAGACCCCTGGGGTGCTCTCAGATCCTCACTAAGAACGGTCTCACCTAGGCCTTTGTAAATCAGGGTCCCTGGCTTGCCACTCACCATTCCTGACCCACATTCTCCTCGGTCTGTGAGCCTGCACCCAGATGTTTGTTTAGGGCCACCGTCTAGCCCCTACCCTATTGGCTGTGACATGGTCTTAGGGGAACAGGCACGTGCCTGCCTGGCTGTGCTGACCCTCTGGTGTCAGAGTTCCATGTGCTAGATAGAGTCTCCAGGGAGACTGGGATGAAGAGGTGCCAACGAGGAAAGGACAGGCGTGTGAGTGGATGGAGAGGGCTGTTTGTGTAGACACGCTCGCTCACCGACTTAGCCCTGGGGAACGCTCTACGGGACAGGAAGCTCTAGCTTAGGGCTGTGATGCTGGCCCTCAAGGGACTCAGGTTTCAGGCGAGCTTCATTGAGAGCACACCCCCCGCCCCCGCTCCCACTTTGTAGCACCAGCCCAGCCTACTACCTGTGTCCCTCATGGCAGGTAACACACAGCTGTCACTTTTACAGATGGATCTGAGTGCATGAGGAACAGCCAGAGCAGGTGACACAGAGCAAGGGACCTGTCAGAGACCTGTCACCCATGCGGTTCTGAAGATTGGGCGGAAGGCTGGCAGGAAAGTGAAGACCAGCAGCCTGCTGTGGTGGCCCCAACTCATTTCAGCCAGCTGGGAGCATCTTGAGTAGCCGCAGGTGAGCAAGCTCACCTTGCTGGCTAAAAACTGGCTACATCACAGGACTCCCCCGGCTGGGGTTGTCCCAGGAGAGAAGGTGTCCCAGGTCAGGCATTTGTTAGCATATTAGGATTGGTTCCTTCAGCTCACAGCACAGCACACCCCAGGCTTGACCCGGGCCTTGGCAAATGCTTCCACTCATGGTGTCTACAACACCTGGATTTGATGTTGTAATTTTTAACAAATTTTTTTTAAAAAGGTATTGTGTGTGCATGAACTGTATGTGAGTGTGCACGCGTCCACAGCGTGTGCTCTGAGGGGAGTCGGTTCTCTTCTCACGCCTTTGTGTGGATTCACCCGGGATGGAACCCAGGGTGTCAGGCAATTGTGACAAGGGCCTTTTTTACTTTCTGAGCCTTCTTGTCCACCCTCAGTGTGTTGGAACCATGTGATTCCCGCTGCATTTGGGGGAGTCCTCCTCGAAGTCCCCATTACAGCTTCTGTAACAGGGGCTGAGATGAGTCCGTGCCCTTGGGGGGCGCGTCTCTGGTCCAGAGGTAGACTGTTTCAGACAGCCTGGTGAGGGTTGCATGGTCGGGGATCTCTAGGGAACCTGTTCCAAACCCTGGCAGGAAGGACTCAGAGAGGGTGATTCACTGTGAACTGGCTTGGGTGTGGGAAGGAGGCAGAAGGTTGGGCTTCTACGCGAAGCCACTCCTTGTATTTGCCTACACAGACACTGCTATCCTTTTCTGCCCGTGCTCCATCCGAAAGGCCGGCAGGTTCAGGAAGGACAGCTTGTCCTCTGGTTCTCAGGTGATCGGGGTGATAGGGCAGTAAGACACTCTCTCCCCTAGCTTCCTCTAGGTCTGGCTCTGTCTTTGATCAAGGACCTAGCCTCCTCTCCCCGAAGTCCCTCTCTTGAGTCACCCCCTTCCTGGTTCTAGTCATTGCCTCTTCCTCTTGCTGCCAGTCCTAGGACCCTGCTCTGTCCCTGTGGTCCTTCTTACTTGCCCTAGACTCACCAGGGAGTACGTGAGCTGCCTGCATTCTTGGGTCCCTTCGACACACAATGGAGTGAGAAGGCTCCTCTTGTCCTCTTGCTCTTGCTTTGAGGTGTCCTGCAGAACTTGTAGCTCAGTACTGCTTCTGGAAGCCTGGCCTTTGGACAGCTGTGCCTTTGAATCTGGACCCCAAGCACTGGCCTATTACCTCCATGGCTGAATGACCTTAACATTATTATTATTATTATTATTATTATTATTATTATTATTATTATTATTATTAATTTGGTTCGGAGCTGTGGAATGGGACAGTGACTTGTCCCCCATAAGACCAGAGTGGGAAGGTCCTTTCGTCTGCAGGTTCTGTATAGCTCAGGAGGTCTGTGGGCTCTGTTTGCATGGCTGGCCCAGTGTCGTCAGCCTGTGTCCTGCAGTCTGCATGTGGGGTGCCAGGCGAGGGACGGTTCTCTGGGTATAGGCTGATGGGGTAGACAGAAAGTTGGAGGTCTGACAGCGGCTGGAGCCGCTCCCTGAATGGCCTGGCCACTTGCCCTCTGTAGTCCATGGCTGGCTCTCTCTGCTCCCAGGCCCTCCAGGACAATTAAGATAATTGCTCTCTGACTCCTTAGCCCTGGAGGGAGGGTGCCGCCTGCCCAAGGTCCGGTGGCCATGCTGTTTGGAGGCGGGGCAAGTGGGCACTGGGCCATTTGTCCCCACTCC